>JAYDYQ010001633.1:0-20977 GCA_034814905.1 Penstemon davidsonii
CTTACACGTCATTAGGAGTTTGCAGCCACAGCTGCAACTCCTTGACATCAGAAAACAGTGACCCTCCAGTATCAACCCAACAACATCTGTTCCCAGGACTGCTAGGATTTATGCCTAAAAGGAAAGCTTCAGACTTTCTTGTTTCATTTGGTTCAAAATTGCCTACTTCAATGGTGTGTGAGCTAATATCATCAGACAGAGGAAAAGAAGAAAGAGATTCCTCAGCTAACTGGCGATACAGCACTAATCTAGGAGATGCTGATCTAAGGGTAAGAGAAAACTCAAAAACTGATGCTAAAGGTTCGCCTAATAGAGATTTTCCGTATTTGGAAATTTTCTTCAAGCAATCTTTTGCAGTATTTGAATCAGACTCTTCATTCAAAGAGCTTAGCCATGATTCAATGAAATCCCAAAAGAAGTCTTTCCATTCCTTGGATAGCAATTCCCTGTCAAATACAAAAACCGAATGTCATAATGAGAAAAAGAAGACGGCCCAAAAAGGAATTGCAAGGGAAGTTATCTATGTATTTATTCCATCAAATATTTGCCAAGAAATCTACAATCGTATTCACAAGTGAAATAGACAAGTTTAAGACAAGAAAGAGCGACTGCAATCTCTAATTGAGTATACATGCCCTCTTCATATAAAAGTGTTGTCTAACATAATATGCATGTCTGGTTTGTTTGCTTAGAAAACTAGTTTCTTCTCCTTTAATCCTCTTATTCCTCATCCACTCATTGAAAAGCTACTAGAAGAACTTACTTTTTTCACAGCCCACTCAACTTAAAATCATAAATAGTACATCTCGCTTATGAGAGACAGCATTGAGGTAATCAGATTGTCCCTTTCAACTTAAATAGAAAAATGAAACATAAATTACAAATTCAGATTAATTATAAACCTTATTCTTAACGAAAAAAGGTGTATAATTGAAATGAAAACAAATAAGTTAATTCTAACAGTATTTATCTTAGATAAGAAAACTATTTCCAAAAAAATTAATTCTTATATGATAATACAAATCCAAACTTAAAAACCATACTTAACCTTAGTTTATAATCTATTGACATAAAATAAAGGGGGTATCCAGTTTCACTTTTTTATGTCATAGTTGAAGCTGTTTGGAAAGTTGAGTTAATATGTTATCTCCTTGAGGCCAAAACCACAAACGTAGTAATTCAGCATTCACCAAGACACCAACTAATAAGAACTTTTCATGGGACTCCTGAGGGGTTAAATCCTGAGCCCAGGAACTGGATAAGTTTGACCTAAGGATCTTATCAACCCTTACTAGTTATGTTTGATTTGCCAGTCATACCATTGATTCAATACAACAACAATAACCAAAAAGAAAGAAGAACTTGAACTTTCGTAAAATAGTCCAAGTATACTTGCAGAATCCCAGTGAAAGCAAGGTATCAAGATCCACAAACAAAGAGGACACAGGGTTTACCACAGCCCATAATTACTTTTCCAAGGTCCATTCTTCCGAGATATTGAGATACATTGATTTTCTATAAATATTTAGTGTTATATAATTATATACTTCTCATATGAAGTTACATGTGCTCCAATAGAAAAATTAAGTTGCGGAATAAAAAGAAAATAAAATTTATAAGCACCAATCCCCTGCTATGCATTATTTCTCTCATTCTTAGAGCTATTTCATTGAAACAAATGAGAATTCAGCATAAAATTCTTAAATAAGAAGTATAAGTGCAAGTTGACTGACAGAAGTACAGAACTATTATTGATTGAGATAAAACAGTGAGCAGTTTAAACACAAGGAGACAAGGAGTATCTCTAGAAATAAGATATTTAGAGGCTCTTCCATCCTTAATGGAGGAGCATTCCATATAACAGTACATAAAGTTAGAATAATAAAAACATTACGAAAATGCTTTAAGTACAACTTAATGGACAGATTACACTCTCACCAACTTACTGTAACAAACTTGATTGAATCTGACTCTCGAATATTCACTTTTCATTAGCAATCGATTAAAGCAGCATAATACTTTGGACATTCAGAAACTCTACGAAGCCTGATGATTGATGAAATGATTCCTGCTACTCAAAACTTAACCTTTTAAACTTAATCTTTGAAGATGTTAATATTTATAAGCCCTTCCTATCTACTTCCCCACCTCCACCTTCATCAATACGAAAATATAGTCTCATAAGACATTCCGGCTGAGAACTTGGCATAATTTCTCCAAATAAGTTTACGAGTAATCATACAACTACAACCAAAAAGGTAATGATCGCCTGATAAAAACTAAAAGCTAAAACCTCCTCACATCTGGCACTTATCATTTGATCAATTTCTTCTTCACAGAAAAAGCATTTAAAATCAACCAAACAACTATCACAGTTCACTGTACATTAGCACAATTCCATCTGAAATTAAATAGTGCATATAAGTTCTTCTAAAAAACTACAATACACAATGGTTAAAGAAAATAACATACCCGGCTTCTAAAAGTATTGGAGTGCCAGACCACTTGGCTCTAAGAGCCACCTGCACATTCTTGGGACTTCGGTTCTGGGCAGAAACTGAAGGCGTTGAAAGACAAAAACAGAAAACTAAAAGGATCAAAAAGAAAAACCCAGATCTAAAGGGGGTCCTCATTCTCGAATCTTGATCAACTTTCTCGGCAATTTAAAAGATGGATGAACGATTAAAGTATGTCCATTGAACAAGACCACAGTTAAATATCGAATCTTTAAATGGGTTTTTCTTGTTTATTTCTTTCTTAGTGATTCTTTGTATCAGTATGAATGAATGTCTGAAGCGCTCTGTGCGAACTCGAGCGTAGTGTGGTAGACTTGGTAGGGTTCACCTATGTACCGAATTCAGGTAAATTAGTAAAAATGGAGGAGTATCCTTTTAGGGATATAACTACATCTACACCCCTAAGTTTTATGAAATTACATATACACCTCAATAATTATAATCCTCATTTAAAGTTTTATCGTACATATACATCGTCTGTAATTAGTTTTCTAGATAAAAATACTATTTTTATATTAAGCATGTGACATGTTAGAAACCTTGAGGGGCATGTTTGTAAACTCAAAATTATATTTAAAAAATACTTTTAAATTTCTTTTTTATCTTAGAAAATACACCATTCTTACATGCTTTACAAAGAAAATTTTATAAAAGTATTTTATTTAATTTCAGTGTAAGTTAATTCTTTATTTTACAAAAAAAATATTATGTTTTTTAAAAAAAATTACAATTATATTTTGAAATATTGAGTATGATTGACGAATTAAAGTTATATTGGGCCTATATAATATCATTGGTCATTTTAAAATTTTGAGTATTTTCTATAGCAGTAAGGATAGAAAAAGGGTATTAATTTTGTTAAATGTTTTAACGAGATGACAGATTTTGTAATTATAAAAACCTTAGAAGGTGTATATGTAATTATGCGCTTTGCTAAATTGTCTATTTGAGCGTAGGTGGGCATTAGTTTGATTTTGTAGACATATCAACCTGGTTGGTTGCGTGTCACAACTCTGACGTGGCACTTTACTAGTGGTAGTTGACTTTCTCAACTTCTCTGACATGGCATAATTTTATAGGTAGTATAATTTTTAAGAACTCTCCCGACACCATAACATTTCTTCATTCCAAGATGTTTAGAATCGAAATTTTCCTTAACTTTCAAACCTTTTCATAATTACATTCAAAATAACATAATCAAACAGTTGAATCCATTCCAATAAAAATGAATCAGTCACAAGTGAATAAAGAGAGTGATAAAATGGGAAGAGAAATTCACTATAGACATTTGTACAAGTGTAAATGAGTTTATATTGAATCGAACTACATTGTGTTCAAACTCAATTTTACTACAAAAGTTCCAAGCAAAAGAAAAATATGAACAAAAAGCATCTCTTCTATTCGTCACCGAAGCATGTCTCCAGAATGTAACTCGAACCCACTCAAAGTCGGAGAAACACTAAAAGTATTACCACCGCCGCCAAAAAACGAAGGATGGCCTAGAGGAGTCGGTCTATCCGGAATCATAGGAACCTCAATATCACCTTCCAACATTTTAACCGCGTCCAAAATAGTCGGCCTCAAAGCCACCATAACATGAGCACATAGAATCCCAACAAGAACATACCTCTCCATTACCCTCTTCAAATTCTCATTCACCAAATCTCCATCTTTCAAAAGAAAACCATCATATACTCTCTCGATTTTTCCCGCTTTCACGAGCGACCAAGCCCAATCCGTGAGTAAAAAAGCACGAGGGGAGCCCGAAGATAAATCTAGATCTTTCCTCCCAGACATTATCTCCAAAACAACTACTGCAAAGCTATAAACATCACTTTTCTCAGTTAATTGACCGTAAAGGGCATATTCGGGTGCCAAATACCCGTGTGTTCCAGCCACTCGAGTAGTCAGATGAGACTGCCCTTCTCTACTTTCCTTAGCCAATCCAAAATCAGCAACTCTAGCCCTCATTTCACCATCCAACAATATGTTAGTCGCCTTTATATCTCTATGATAAATAGATGGCTTTACTCCATAATGTAGATAAGTTAGTCCTTTAGCCACATCCATAATTATGTTTTTCCTTTGGGGCCATGTCAATGGTGCTTTACACTTTCCATTTATCGGAAACAAATGGTCATCAAGATTTCCATTAGGCATGTAGTCGTAAACGAGGTACCTCTCACTTTCTCCAGGACCACCATTTTCATTCACACAACATCCCCTAAGTGGCACAAGATTCCTATGCTTCAAGTTACTTATAATCTCAACCTCATTACAAAACTCGGCATTCATTTGAATATCCGACTCAATTATCTTTTTAACAGCAACAATAGACCCATCAGCCAAAGTCCCTTTATACACCATCCCAAATCCACCTCTCCCTATAAAATTCTTAGGAGAAAAACCATCAGTCGCCTTCTCAAGTTCACGTATTTTATACCACAAAGAAACCGTACTAGGCCTTCTTTGCCTAGACTCCGTTTCCTCTTCTCCCGTTTCATATCCCTTCTTATATTTCCTGTCCCACCACAAGTACAATCCAAGCAAACTAAACACCAAGAAAACAGTAAAACTAGCACCAATCAACCCAAAAACAAGAGCCAAATGTCGTTTACTCGAAGAACCCTTACGAGAACTAGTAACCGAAAGTCCAAATATACATGAAACAGCACCAATGCTTTCAGGACCCAACTGATTAACAATGCCAGCAGCATATAGAACAGTAAAGTAAAAACAATTTAAGGAATGGGATTTATTACCATCAATTGAAATCAAATCTGACTGAACACGGAGACCCGCGGCCAGACAAGAACCACATGTGGTAAGATCAGCTACATCTGGTCTGCAAGCAGAGTCCAATTGAGTTGAAGGGCCAAGTTTGTTGACCCAATTTTGAGTTGACTGAATGGAAGCACATATATTAGGGGTGATCACAAATTGTAGAGGGTCAAAACAAAGGGATGTCAAATTAGAGGGTAAAGAAAGAGAAGTGAGTTTTGATTGGAAATCATAAAGGCAAGAAATTGAGGTGGGTAAATTGGGAAGCTGGAAAAGTGAAGTCTTTTTGAGGTGCTGCGAGAGTGCTATTCCATATAGGGAGAGGAGGGTTTGGCAGCAACTTCTTCTAACCGATGTGGGATTGTTGGGAACTGTATAATCACTGCATTCAGATACGTTCCATGGAATTCTTTGAACGTAATCAAGATTGAGGGGACAATTTGTGGAGTTGGTAGGAGCTGAGAGAACTGGAGAGGAAGACACAAAAAGGGAAATAAACAAAATCAAGAAAATTGGCTTCATGTTAGAGTTAGCCTTTCTGGTATAATAATTATAATGCTTCATAAAATGGGAATAATAAATAACACCACTTTGGATTAATCTCTATTTCTCAATCTCAATAATGGTTTGGGAAAGGGGGAGGAAAAAGCAAAAGGGAGGAGTAAGTTGATACTGGGAAGTTTCTTTATGAAAGTTCTTTGATGTTGGATATGATATAGTTAAGGTTTAAACTAAAGTTACCAAGAAGAGAATGGAGATGTTAAAACCGGTCAAAATTGCTTTCTTTGGAAATAGATAGGCGGCGGCTGTTTTGAATCAGATTGGCCGAATCATTACTAATTAATTGGACTTTATTTTAAGAGATTGGTTGGCCTAAAGTAAGGAGATATTTTAAAGGTCAACTTGGGTTTGCTCCATTTGATTGTGAGAAATTCTTCTTCTCGTAGTTGTTTTTATTTTTGAGATGTGTTGTTCTTTATGTATTTCATAAAAGTTCTTTGTTTGAATTTTCAGAAATAAAGTGAATAGTAACTTCAATTTTTAGAAAATTGATATTGGCAAGCGAAATTTTATATTTTATAAACATATATTATTTGTAATAGTTATTTTCGTTGCATGGGATTATTATGCGAAAGGCTAATTTACATAAATGATTGAACAGATTGTCACTTTACATATCTATTGAATATTGCATTAGAAAATTTTGGATAGTAATATTTGCTTTAACTTTTTATTTATAAAAATAAAAAATTCATATACAATCTTTCTTGAAAAATAGGGTTTCAAATTCAGATTACATCTAGACCCCCAAAAGTGTAGGTCAGCCTGATAGCGATACATGCAATAAGGTTAAATTGATCAAAAAGATGGTTACAAATAAATACACATTATCCATCATGTTTGCAAGTGTATAGATATTCACAAATAATTTTTTTTTATCTACTAGATTCGGACCGAAAAGTGCAAAAGGTATAGGTTCTCCCCAGTGTGATGTCTCCAATAAGATTCGAACTTGAGTCTCGCCTCTGGGAATTACAAGTCACTACCATATATATATTGGTTGGTGGTCATACTAAAAAGAATTATGTAAATATGATTGGTGGAGAATCTATTTTTGACATTGATACTAATTAGATCATAATTGAAACATTCATGATCTAGTTTGCAATTATTTGAAAAATTATTCATTTAACATATATTGATAGATACAAAACTTAGTCCAAGTACATTTCGTCCAATGTACCACCTGTCCACTAAAGCTCCTGTTAAGACTATTAAGACGAAAATAATGTGCCTACCCCAATGGATTCAATCCACTGGGGTGCAGGATGAGCTACAAGTGTATATAAGAGGACAATTTTTTGTCTTCTTATGCACATGTGTTTATCATACAACTCTTATGGATATAATCCACCGGTTTAGGATGAATGTTAATTTTAGTCCAAACCTGATTTGAGCGTAAACCTGATATATTGTTTAATTAGATAATGATACTAAAAGAATAATGAATCACAAAATATGTATGTATAAATAAATAAACTAGTGTAACAGGGTGCACATACTATTTATGTCAAATGTTACGTGCTGCCATGATGTCTGTCTGTTTTTTCTATATCTAACAATTGTTTGGACAGTTTTCTCATTTCCTCCATTTCACAAAATCTCTCCTTACTTTCCTCCCATCTCTTTTCATCTTTCTCTCCCCTTCTCTGCAACCTTAATTAATGGGAGATCCTTCGAATTCACAAACACATAATTTTCACAGAATTCTTGGAATTCCAAAGTCTGCATCCCTTTCAGATATTGGCAAAGCTTACAAATATCTTGTAATGAAATGGCACCCTGATAGAAACCCCAACAACAAGGCCGAAGCCGAAGCCAAGTTCAGTTCAATTGTTGAAGCCTATAAGGTATGTATCATGTATTTCATTATGATCTAAAACATATGAACCTATAAAAGCTTATGATATTGATGAACATATATGAATAAATCTCAGGCACTTAGCATCAAAAAGAGAGAAGAAGCCAATGGAGAACATGATCCAAAAACACCAAAGAAAAAGAAGTCATCAGATAAAAATGGTGATAATGATAAAGAAGAAGAAGAGTTGCACATTTCTAACCCGACATTCCTTTCGCGTACCACAAGTAGGGTCAGCCCAATGCCAAGTCCAAAAAGTTCAAGCTGGAGAAACACAAATCTCCCACCAATGGATTTCTATACCTCTTTTACGCCTGGGGGAAACACCCCATCGACCCCAACCACACCAAAAGACCCCGCCTTTCTAACAAAAATAGCAAGCCGAAGAAGCCCAACCCCAATTTTGTTCTCACAATCCGCTGCTCGGAGAAAACCTCAGCCCATTGAGAAGAAACTGGCATGCACCCTTGAGGAGTTATGCCATGGTTGCGTCAAGAAGATCAAGATCACAAGGGATGCCATCTCAAGCACAGGGTATGAAAGACTCATGTCTTTTTTTTTTTTAGGAGTAAACAAAGAATTGCATCATTATATCAAATATCGATTGATTACACCAGAAAACTACAAAGGTACTCAAACTCAGGATTTTTAAAGTCTTGGTGCCTCAGCTTGGCCATTGAAGCAAGGCCTCATATGCTGAAAGACTCTTGTTTGACTATAGCTTTATCATCCATTCTACAAGAAAGTTGATAACTTCAATTGACTAAAAGTAAATGTGAACATATATGAGTGTTACAAGCTATGATATAAGAGGTGGCACATGACCGAGCTTAATTCTTAAATGACAGGTTAATTGTTCAAGAAGAAGAGATACTGATGATTAAAGTGAAGCCCGGTTGGAAAAAAGGAACAAAGATCACGTTTGAAGGGAAGGGAGACGAGAAACCAGGCACGCACCCAGCCGACATAATCTTTGCCATTGATGAGAAAAGGCACCCGATATTCAAAAGGGAAGGTGACGATTTAGAGCTAGGAGTTGAGGTCCCTCTTGTTCAGGCTCTCACGGGATGCACAATTTCTGTCCCTCTATTAGGAGGAGGAGAAATAAATCTAAGTATAGAGGACATAATATTTCCTGGATACGAAAAGATCATACCAGGACAAGGCATGCCCAAGCCCAAAGAAAGTGGTAGGAGAGGAGACCTTAGACTCAAGTTTCTCGTTGAGTTTCCGCCTGAATTGAGCGATGAACAACGCTCAGAAGTAGTTAGCATCCTAGAAGAATGTTCTTAATTTTTCATTTTTTTTTCTTTTTTTTTTTAAAAGAGGTTATTGGCTTACAGGAAATCTAGCAGAGTCGTGTAAATGCTTTTTTGTTATAGTTGAGTAGGTTTGTATAAAAGATGTACATACATGCATTCCAGAAAGTGTAAGGCTGGAGATGATTAAATTTCTTCTTCTTCTTCTTCTTATTTTCCTACTTCTACATTATATTAACTGTTCTCTTTAATGGTAGATTCATCAGGATATTTTATAATTTGAGCCTGATTATGCTTAAAATCATCGTCATCTTTCCATGGAAGTTCCTAAATTACTATAAAAGATAAGAAAAAAGCATGATGAATCCTGCAACTCAATACTTTTATTATTATTATACTCTACATATACGTAGCTAATGGCCATATACTACTTCAAAATACAAAGGTCAACGAACAGATATATGTGGTTCATGAATTTGTCTTTGTAGTGATTATGGAGTCATTACAGTTGTCATACTCAAAATGCAGAATAGAATTGGTCACTGCGCTTCTTATTTGTTTCTGATAAATCTTCCCATGTGAAATAAAAGAGTGTCATAGCCTTCATTTTGTTCTCAAACCAGAAACTTCACAAATTGACTCATAAAGCAGACAACAGCAAACTAAAATTATCTTTGAGATTCCTTGGAAATTGTCTATTTTTTTCCTTCCCAGTAAAGTCAAATTCCTTCTAAATTCATCGAAGACAGACAACAACAAATTAATGAATGTTTAACATGACTAATATAGAATAGAGACTTCATGATATACAATGTTTGTAAGCCAATGAACAATTAGCAGAAGTCCGAACACATGTCATGTTAATTATTGTTTGATCTCAGACCAAATCTCTCTTTCTACTTGTCTTCTTGACCAGCTCAAATTCAGTGAAGTTTCTATAAAACAAGTTTCCTCCCTCCCAAGAATAAGCCTGAAATTGATATTTAAATATTTTCGACACATTTACAAAATGAACCAACCATATATAGTTCACTTATATAAAAACTAACTGCATACCATCAGTATATAACATCAGTAAGGGCTCACCAGATACTTACAGGACCATTATTTAAGCAACAATTTAAGGATGATTTTGATAATAATTACCTGGCCATTGATTGATTTTCACAAAAATCAAGGAAGACTTAGAGCAGCATCATAAAGAAGGATAGATACTTTAATTTTCTGAGCTATGATATGAATGGCTTTTAGGTCAATGGAAGGAGGGTAGAGGTCGAAACGCATCGTTTTACGAGGAACGGAAGCGGGGAAATTGTCGGGTTTTGGAATTTGTAATCGGAATATATAGTACCTACTTCATAATTAATAGATTGTTTTGTGTTGTGGCACAATGTCCCTGGCCCAAATAACATGGGCTTTATTCGCTGTGTTAATGGACTTTTTATCTGAAACACGATCAAAAATCAATTATTTGACGGATCTAGACTTGAATCCAAATCCGACCCATTAACAGCCCCTGCTCATATATCCAATTAAAGTACGGCGATTGTATATATAAAGGGCCAAGTCCGGTTATGTACTAGTTAAATAAATAAAAATAGTAAAAGTTTTATTTCTTGTCCTTTTCATAGTAATGATCAACAAGGGTTTTATAATTAGTATTGAAACTGGTGTTGATGAGAATATAAGTCGAATACGAAAGTACCATAACATATTAAAACATGTTGATTGATGGAGAAATATAATAATTAAATTAAATTAAGAGAAAATTACAAATTTGGTATCATACAATATAACACTTTGTAATATTGATACAACTAAATACATAAATACACATTTAGTACCATAATTTAAACATTAATTGTAATGTTCATACCACCGTCAAATAATTGGACCGAAATGGATGAAATCAGTCATATCACGTCTTTATATGGAGCGAAATAATAATAATAATAATAATTGAATTAGCCAGACCGATAAGCCTGTCCATCCACAACAAAAATAGTTAATTCCAAATTTTTACCCAAAACAAATTTCTCTTAAGTTTTTCAAAATTGCCATATAAAATTGTTATCAAATTTTTGGAACAATATTCACCAATTAGGCCATCTCCAATGGAGAGGGCCAGCCCCGGGGCTCCGGAGCCCCGAGCCAGCCCTCCCCCCCCCCTCCCCCTGAGCCCTGCCTGGTCGTCTCCAATGGCAGGGCTCCGGAATGGAATTAATTCCATTTTTTTCCTTAGTCCACTCTCACCTATTAATATTATAGTTTTAATTTTATTGTTATTATTAATATTACTAATACTAATAATTATTTGCATCTTGTAATTAAATTATTAATTATATTAAAATATTAAAATTAAAGAGAGTTCGGGTGAATGAGAAATTAATTATATTTTCTTTCCTTGCCCACTCTCATCTATAATTAAAATAAATTTGATAAATATAAAATTCATTCGGGCTTTTCTGGAATTAGATTATATTCCGTGAGTAGATTAAAACGGTATATCGTGTGTCCAAATCGGAGTTCGGGTGAATGAGAAATTGACACTCAAAAATCACCTCTTGAAATGGAAGAAAAGAAATGCAATTGGCATTTATCCCACATTGGAAGTGGAGTGAAAAAACTTGAGGTTTATATATGATTTGTCAATGTAGTTGTGTAACTACTTAGCTACAAGAAGTCTCTTCCCTCGCGCGCAGGGGGGGGGGGGGGGGGGCAAATCATGGATCCAAATTCACTTCGTCTCTTCAAGGCTTGTGCGAGCCCGCGACCTGCGGACACGAATGCAGTCCAATTCTCTAGCTTTCGGACCAGCCCAATTTTTATTATTTAGAACTTATTAAATGCAAAAAAATTATCTATTTAGAACTTATTAAATGCAAAAAAATTATCTAACAAATTTTTATAATTAATGATTTTAATTTTAAAAAAATAAATTTTATTATATTAAATAATTCAATTCAAATTTGGGGACTACATATATTTATTAAATACTAACACATTTTATTAAATAATTCAATTCTACAAATTTAATTTAATTAGGAGGAAATTTTAATTTTATCAAAAATAACTTTAACTAATTAATTTTACATAAATAACAAATAAATTAAAGAAATAACAAAGAAATTAAAAGAAATAAAAAAAAAGAACCAGTCAGTGGCGGCACCTGACTTAAAGAGGGGCGCGTGTTTCTCCAGGTCGCCCACGCGACCCCAGGGCTGGGTGCAGGGCTCCGCCGAGCCCTGCGCCCAGCCCGTTCCGCCCCTGCTGCCGCCCCGCCCCGAGCCCAGCCCCCACTGGAGACGCCTCCTTTCCCGCAGCCCCACCCCGCCCCCAGCCCGGCCATCTCCATTGGAGATGGCCTTAGAGTCCTTTAATTTTAGAACCAATTAATTGGGATTGATTTTATACGTACATGTGTCAATTGATATTTTCGAATAATTAATTACCATGACATATATATATGATCTCAAACATATCGAATTTAACTTATGTTCATCTTAATATGATTCTTTTAACAATTAAATAATATTCCAAGAAAATCAAATTAATTAAAGTTAAACAATTAATATGTATATTTCGTTTAATTCAACTATTAAAGCATGAATTCTAATTAAGATTAACGTGATGGTTATTATTTTGTTGATGATAATTAATTAATATTAAACTAACAATTATGTGAAAATTAAATAAATTAATGTAAGTAGATGGCCCCAATTATATATATTAGTCTCACACTAAATAAATAGCCAAACAACTGGTTCTGCATTAAATTCCATCGTGGCCAACCAATTATATATTCATGTTTCTCTAGCTAGGGCAAGTGATGAAGAGCTTGTACTTGATACATGGCAATGTACTATATGTTGTACTACATATATAAGGAATCAATCAATGGTTATTTAATATATATATATATATATATATATGGTTCATCCTCTTTTTATTAGTATTAATAATATATCTATATACTTAATGATTTCATTTTCTCTTCGCGTCATGAAGAGCTAGTTATATACCCACAAATTTAGACCTTTAAATTTTCCCATTATCCTCTTTGCAATTGACTTTTGCATTTTAATATATATATATAGCTAACCTAATTAAGTATACTGTAAAATGATGATATTAGTATTTAATTTTTTTGAGTGGCCTCTAACTAAAAGTACTACTCTGGCTCTGGCCTTGGCCTATGTCTCTCATCTTCTCCAGATTGGTTAATTTCTGTGTACGTGATTTCAATCTTTCATTTTAATTAATTCATCCTTTCATTTCATTTCATGTCATTTTTTCACCCGGCCATGCCAGCTTCTTCATTACATTTTATCAATATATATAGATCCATCTCTAATAATTAAGAAGTCTGCGCCATATATGATATATATATACATCTTAATTATTTTTGAAACCTATCTTTATTATTAATTCTTGATATTAATTTATTCCTTGTATTAATTGGAGTACATGTAGATGAAAATCTTGTGATCAATATCGATCGTTCATACTTAAATTATTTTCAGAGAGAATAAACAAAATTTAGCTAGCTAGGGTTTTGGAAGTAATTGGGAAGAATTAATACATACAGTATATAAAAGGTAGGTAGCTTAATTTGTCATCATGTTGTGGTGTTGCTGAACGTACGTACGTACCACCAACCGATCGAGAATCCCGGCCGGCCCGGCCACATGTTTAAAGCTCCGACGATCTAAATTAAGGAAGTACAACAAGTAAGAGATATATCTAAGAATATATCAATGTAGTACATGTATAGTACATACTATAGTACATTTTTAATTTATTGATGAGATCCAGATTACCTTTAATTAATTTGGCCTAATTTCTTCTAATCTCGATCCCATATATATATATATATATAGTACATATATACTTTTAATTACTTGTTGTTTAGGCACAAATTTAATTATATATAATATGTCAAGTCTTAATAATATTGTTGATGATGAGGATTCATCGATGGTTAATGGGCCATGGTCACTTTATAATAATCAAGAAATAATATTAGAGGAGCAGCAGGAGGAGGAGGCCATTAATAATATTGATGAGGGGGCCTCAGGGCAATATTTAGCAACAGTAGTACCAAAAGTGAAAATTAGAAAGAAGAGGATGATGATGAGGAGTAGTACTAGTACTAATGATCAATTAAATGCGGAAGAAGAATTAGCTGCAGGGACATCATCATCGTCATTTGTAAAGAAGAAGTTGGACCATAATGCTAAGGAGAGAATACGAAGGATGAAGCTTAATGCATCTTATCTTGCTTTGCGTGCATTGCTGCCTGACTCCAGAAGATCAAAGGTACGTACCCGCGTACGTGATCGATGATCGATTCAATATTTAACTTTTTACGTACTGGTTTTGATTTCATGTACATATATATGTTTAATTTATTGTGCTTGCGCAGAAGAGATGGAGTGCACCGTCTATAGTTGATAAGGTACTTAAATACATCCCAGAAGTGGAGAATGAAATACAAGAATTGGAATCCAAGAAACAAAATATTAATGTTCAATTAGCAATAGCAGCAGCAGCAAAGAACAAGAACAAGAAAAAGATTAATGACGACAATGATCAAAATATTGATCAATATCCGACGATTTCCGTGAACGAAATTAATAAAGGACAAGTCATAGTTCAAATATGCATGTCTAGAGATAATTATCATATGCAAGGTGGTGGAATATTATTGGCATTTACAAGTTTGTTGCAGAGAGTGGAGGATGACCCCCAAGCCCTTTTTTGCATCAAAAGTGTTTCCTCAGTTTATGTTTGTGAGACCAGAACTTGTTACCATCTACACATCCAGGTATATATATATATATGAACTAGATGTGAGAATTAAGGGTTCCCTTGACAACATTAGTTGCCATGAACCCATTTTAGTATATACAGTATATATTTAGGAGCTAGCATAAAAGAGTCAAGAGTAAAGTCACATTACATACTAGCTCATTTTCTCATCGAATTTGAAATTATGTTTGAAATATATTTTAAAAAAATTTAAGAGCGAGAATTTTAGACATTTTATTTTTATTTTTAACTTATCGAACTGAACTTGAATTGATCGAGCTCCTATAAATATAGCATGACAAATCATATCGTTCAAGTTTGATATGAACTTTTATCCAACTCAAGCCAAATCTCAAATAATTTAGTGCCAATATTTGTGTTTAGATTTTCATTATGCTAGTCATATTGATAATTTTGTCACCAAATGTGTCTAACTAATTCATTGTACAGTTTTCATTCATTGTTATTAGTGGTAATATTGCAATAGCTACAATCATTCTGAAAGTTACTATTAATTGTGTGATAACTAAAAATATTGTCACTTAATATTGTATGCAACTTTCTTAATTAGTAATGCAATTTAAGTTGTGAAATAGTTAAAAGATGCATATGGTTGCTTTATCAATGTTGAGAAGGAAATGCATTAAGTAATATTATAGCTTTTGTTTGATCAGTAACGCTGCATGCCTGATAAATTCTTTAAATTACAAGATGTTAATGTTTTCTTTCTCGCTCCATGTTTTCCCTATTCCTGAAAGTCCCTCGTCCTCATAAGTTTATCATCTTCCCAGTAACATATATGTTAAAAGATAAAAATTGCAAAATTAGTTCTGATAATCATGTAGTATTAATTTTCTGTTTTTGATAATCAGTAATCATGTAATATACTTATTAGCTAAGCAATGAGTTATGTTGCTCATTTTAGAATATATGAAGTACAACATTTCATAAAGAAAACATGGTAAACATTTATTCTAGGTTTTATGACTATCTGCAGTAAATTATGTCAAGAAAAATTTGGTTTGATTTTCAGCCTATTGGCATATAGCATAATTATTATTTTTATTTTTATTTTTGTGCAGATGAACCACATTTCCGATGGAGCTGACTACATTGCAGAACTGAGAGAGAAATTACTTTCTTGGCTTAGATGATCATCACTCTAATTAGGAAGGCATATATTCTTTAATTCATAAATATGGTGTGATTAGATAGAAACAAAGTTGCAAAAAGCAACATAAAGTCGGATAAAAAGCATACGATATGTAAGAGAGTTGCAAAAGTCATAAAGCAGAGCACTCTCCATTGGCTACTTAGTTTACTGTAACCTTGAAATACAAAGAAAGTACTGTTGAAGAACCAAAACCACTATATATATATACACACTTTGTATATAACCAACTATATTGGTCTCAATAATCAAATAAATAATTATAAAACAGCAAAAAGCCTCACAATTTGCACAAACTCAAAAGAATGGGGGAGACAACTAGTATCTCATCATAGTATACAAACAAAAATTGAGAAACTGCTTGCTGCATCCGTAAACTGGAAAACCGGGTACAGCAGCTAAAGGAAGCAAACTAAATATCTGCAAAAAGGAGTTGAGCACATTCTTAGAAATTTAAAAAAAAAAAAAAAATTAACGGTACAAAATGAAAGTGAATTCTGTACCTTACTGGGATTAAATTAATTCTGGCAATGTTTCCATTTGATGGCATATATATATATGTATATATATATATATATATGTCTCTCTCAGCTCTTATGTGAAATTGCTGCTAGAGCGTTGGCATGTGCAGGTGAAAGATTGCCCAAAAGAGGCTGCATTTGGTTTCCATAAAGTGATAAGAGGTGAGAGAATGCCCTGCCTATGTGCACCTTAACCTCCGGAGTTTCAGCTGATGATACAGCAACTTGAGCAAATATATTAACCAGTTGTGGAACAAATGACAGTATCTGCAATTGAAGAAAATTGCAAATAGTACGAAGACAGGAAACCATAGATTTAAACAATCATGATTTCAGAAACTATTAGCCAACTATGATCTGCGTACCAGTGAATTTGATGACAAAACCAAATTACAGATGCAGCCGTAGACAGCCAGAGATTCTTCAAAATCCTCTTTTAAAGGAAGCACTTGCAATAAAACAGGAACGACCTGAAAAATGAAATGAGAAAATATTTGTTCTTTACCATGGTAAAATAGAAAAATAAACTTAAAAGCAAGAGGACTAGAAGATCAACCTGGTTAAGCGGAATGGACTCCGGGTGAGACAATATCATTCTCGCCACTGCACCAGCAGCGTTGTCCCTCACCGCATTATCTGGTTCAGATTCCCCAAATAATGGATGAAGCCGACTTAGAACATCACTATAGTATCTATTTGAAAATGTAAGGAACACAAGCAATCAAGAGAATAAGAAAAAGAAAAATAATAAATCTCCGATTGTCACCATGGAAGGTCGGAAGGATAAGTCCAGCTGTTGTAAATGGCGGCCTTTGCAACTAAACAATAATATAAATGGAATGGGAAATAATCTAAATAAATATGGATGAAAACTAGGTCTCTGAAAAGATAGGATTTGAAGATCCAATTTAAACGATAGCAACAGAAACAATTAATAATTTGGACATGTAGAAGGATACTTCAAAACAGAGTTGCCACCGTTTTTGCACAGCTCACCCACACAAAATGCCGCGTTTCTCCTATTGGTTGCGTCCGGTGATCCTAATTCTTTTAGTACAAGATGTATCACAGCCTGAAACATGGTGCCATTCTCCCATAAATGAATTTCACATTAAAAAGACTAACTGAGAAATGCACAATTTGTATTCTTAAAAAGTTACATCAACGTAGCCAGCTATGGGAGCTCCCATATGCTGGGCAACTTCTGCGAGGGTTGCCACAACCATTGTCCTATCTTGTGGTGGGCGTGATTGTTTCTGTAATTAACAAATGTAGAACCAATAAGAAATATACCAAGAAATGAGCATGTATTGGCATTATAAAAGAAATACATTAAGCAGCAGCTTACTAACCGCAAACTTCATCAAAGGCTCATACAGCTGTGAAAAAATTGAGGCAAACTGAGGACCCATCGCCTTTGCAAATGCTGGAAGGAGATCGGAAACTGCATCCATGAGCACTTCATCATGCTCAGTATCATCCTCATCAATCTCACTGTCTGATTCTATTTGTTGACAAATCGATTCCTCACGAAGCAATACCAAAGTCGCCTCAACAAGCTGTGGCATGTCTAAAGTAGAAAACAGGGAAAAAGAATAGCAGCTCATAATTTACATTATACTAGAATAGACATGCAAAACAAGAGATGCAAGAGCCAGTCAAGTTTCACAACTTACAAGGCTCAACAGCCATGTATCCAAAATCCTTGATGATATCAGCAATGCTCGTACAGGCTTGAGCAACAACTTCCTTGTCATCATCTTCAGTCATTGTTTTTACATAAATTTTCATCACTTTGTCTGTCAACGAAGAAATCAAAAATAACTTTTATCATGAACTTGGCAATAAAAATGTTTAATGTTGAATCAATGATTCTCACCAAGAACCTCTTTTGTCTTATCAATTCCTTCCTGCAAAATTAAGCCAATTAATGATCCTATAAGTTGAAAGCAGAGACTACAATAGAGATTTGACCAGAGACAAGATAAATCAAGTTACCACAAACGGGAAGATGATTTAATAACTCATAGTAATAGATGTAATACAAATAAAAGGATTATTATACAGATATTTTATTGCAAAATGGTAAATCAAATGGTATTTATTATTGGAGCTTGAGTTGGTAAAATGTTTACACGTATCAATAAGTCAATATTTTACATGCATAATGGACTGAAAATAATTGAAGGGTGCATCAGAGTGGTTATTCTGCACTCACATTATGATTCTGGCAAACTGCTTGCATGGCTGTCAAAATATCTGCCATAATTAATTAATTCAGAAGTGAGACCACAAATTCCATATAAGCAGAGACTCAATGGACAGCTACATATAATCACACAAGGTTAAGACCAAAAACAAAAAGTGACCAGGAAGATATTATATCAAGTCCAGCCATGCAAAGGAAACCAAAATTTATGTGGAAGCTAAACCACACTTTATGAAAACCATTATCACATCCAACTGTCTACTCTTTATCTGAAATACAAAATTAGGCTAATCAACTATATAAGATGTCGAAGATATGAACAAGAGACAACAGAGCAAGTGGGAAGCTGTTGCAAGTAAAGCATCAACTTATCATTTCAGTCATGCTGTCCTGCATATAATTTATGTGAGCACAGCTTGAAAAAATATTTATTATATAGTTGAAATTTATCAGTAAAGCTGATATCATTTAACATCAGAAAAAGTGGAAAGGATTCTATTGGAGACATGATCTCATGTGAAGCCCTAAAATGTGTCAGACATGTAAATTTAGTGCATTTTCTTGCATATCAGGAGCTATAAACATCAGAAAAAGTGGAAAGGATTCTATTGGAGACATGATCTCATGTGAAGCCCTAAAATGTGTCAGACATGTAAATTTAGTGCATTTTCTTGCATATCAGGAGCTATACACCATAATCTATAGGCAGACGCATAAGCAAGAAAATCATTAACTAAGCCACAAAGGATCATTAGCTGTATTACAATACAAGTACATGAAAAGGATAATCCCTCACGTTTCAAGGAAATAATTGCCTGAAGCCGAACATCCTCATGGAAGTATGTTGAATGTTTAACTAAAATCTTCAGGGTCTCTTCAATGTACCTTAAACACAACTTAAGGCATCCAATCAAAATAAAAATTTCTCTCTCATAGACAAATGCATATATGTGTATGTATTTTTGTCTGCTTGTTGCATAAATATAGATGAATTTACAAAGGATACGGTGCATAGGAACTCTTTGTGTGCAGAGCAAATAACCCAAGAGCTTGAGTAGCAGCAGCTTTTTCATCCAAAACGCCTGTTCTTACACTAATATTGCGAATTCTTGGCTCATCATGGGCTTCATCATCAGATGACACACCACCAAATCCATTCACATTATCATCCTCGTCAGAATCATCAATATCCACAGCAGATCCATCATCAAGATTGCATGAGGAAAATACCAAATGAACAACATGTGGAAGGTACTGCACCAGAATGTGATGCTTACATTGAGATATCGGAAATATATATGTGTATAAATGTAATACTCATGGAGGAGAAACTACCTGCGTAAACCCATCATCTAAAATTTCCGCTATATTACTGAAGAATCCATGAGTATACTCACGAAGCTCACTGAACTCCAAGCCGAAACCCTGAAATATTAAATAAATCCTCAAGTGAAAAATCATAATATGACAACTTCTGGATGTTAACAAGTGAATGAGTTCATACAGATATTGCAGCTTCAATGAAGGCAGGCAAAATTGGTTCCATTCTTGCCCTCCCAACAGACATTGCAACTATCCCAGCCAACTCAGTAGCCCTGGCTCGTGAACGAAGGTCCTCATCATTTGTAAGCACCATGAAGATTTTCATCAACTCAAGTACCTTTTCGGCGTACGGAATAAAAGCTTGTTCTGCTGCAGAAGCAACTGATCCAATTGCAGACTGCAACAACACAGCAATATATTGAAAGCGATGAGTAAAAATTTGCAAACGCTAAATTGCATGCACTGAGATCTTACCATGCATGTCTCCTGTATATTACGGGGACTACTCTGGAGGGAATTAAGTAATTTTCCCATCAAAGGATCCAGAAAAGGAAGAATTTCTTCACCCATGTCCTCACAAAAGGCTGCCAACGCATAATATGACTTCACCTGTTAAAATACAAGTAAACCAATTGTCAGATTACATAAAGAGAGAATGCAGTACAGACTTATTACATGTTGCTCGATGTCTTTACCTTAACTTCATCAGATGCATCCTCTAGGGCATGCAGAATACAAGGGAGAACACTTTCGTGGTGAGATACTATCTCAGGCTGCAGATGCTCAGCAAATTGACCAAGCGCAAAAGACGCAGCTCCGCGTACCATTTGTTCAGGATCTCTAAGAGCTCCCAAGACAATACTTAGGACAGGTTCCAACTTGTCTTTCATCAGTTCCAAACAACCCTCTGAAATAACACCTAAAGCAGTAACTGAAGCTTCCCTGAACTTCGGATTGGCATTCT
>JAYDYQ010001634.1:0-14522 GCA_034814905.1 Penstemon davidsonii
TGGAAGCTTAGTACAAACCTTAGAAGATATTTGACAAAGGAAGAAGTATTTCAGACTAGTCAAATATGGTCCAGAATACTACTGATCTGTTGCTGAAGAAGGAATCAGACTGGTGGACTATCAGCCGACTCAAATCAGATTAGTTCAAGTTTGGGATCAGCCGAGTATACATCAGACGAGTGACTTCGATCAGCAGAGTGGAAGTGGATCAGAAGTTATTGCAACGGTAATAAATGCACTTGGTGTAATAAATGTTGAAGAAAAAGGGTATTTGTTGGTCCCAAGTGGTCAGATGAGGTCTAGAGGGGGGGGTGAATAGACCTCTTCAAAAATCTACCTTTTAAAACTTCTAACTTTTCTGTTCAGCAGACTAAGCTGATCGAGAACAGTAAGCAAACTAAGCTGATCTAGCACAAAGCTTTGAACAGCAGAGTTGACCACTCTTCTGATTTCACTCAGCTGATTTTATCAAATCAGAGTTTAAAATAAACTAACTTGCAGCGGATTTATCAAGTGTTTTTCACAAGTAGTTTTCTTTAACCTTGAAATAGTTTTATCCCCAGTTTTTAACAAACTCCTTTTAAAACTTTTCAGCAGTTAACCTTTTAAGTGTTTTAAAACTGTTCTTTCAAATATGCAGGAAATAATGCAAGTTAAAAACACAAAGGATTTTTATAGTGGTTATATGGATGTAAATCCTTTAGTCCACTCTTCCAAGTCACTTAGATCTTGGGTTATACTAAATCACACAGATTACAGTATACAATGCTTACGCCAAACAACAAATGAAATGGCCGTAAGTTCACAATAGGGAATCACAAAGAAACTCCTATCCTCTGAAGTAATATCGCTCACTAAGATTGATATCTACTTCTCACAACACAACCCTAACAAAATCACTCAGATTTTACAAGTATTTTCTATTTTCTCTCTATTTAGCTTTGTCAACAAATGACTCGGCTGATGAGTGCTCTGTTCTTGAGTTTGAGACTTAGAAGAATTTTGCTTCAGATTTTTGCTCTCAAAGTGTGTTGTCTCTGTGTTGTTCTTCTTCTTCAACTCATGAACTAAGCTATTTATACTAAGGATTTGAAAATCTGCCCGTTGAGAGATCGCCAGTTGTCAAATCCTCGAGTACTGGTCCTTTTCTGCAGAACGGCTGTTGCGACTGAACACTGTACACTCTGCTGTACTTTCTGTCGCATCGCATTAAATGCGCATTAAATGCACCAAGCTGATACGAGGTTTCTCTTCAATCATTTGTCATAAATACCCTTCCTCTTCAGCATTTATTACTTCAAGTGCATTTATTACCGTTGTAATAACTTCTGATCCACTTCCACTCTGCTGATCGAAGTCACTCGTCTGATGTATACTCGGCTGATCCCAAACTTGAACTAATCTGATTTGAGTCGGCTGATAGTCCACCAGTCTGATTACTTCTTCAGCAACAGATCAGTAGTCTTCTGGACCATATTTGACTAGTCTGATGAACTTCTTCCTTAGTCAAATATCTTCTAAGGTTTGTACTAAGCTTCCACTTAGCTGATGACTTTGGAAATCATCAAAACCTTCCTTTACTTCAAAGTCTTCATCTTCATCCAACAATTTCCCCCTTTTTGATGATGACAAAACTTCAGCTAAGTACCTGTACCTAAACTAAAGTTGAGTCCTCAAAAATTTCTGAGATAGAAATAATGTGTTGGAAGCTTGAACTTTTTATAGATTGATTTGAAAGTTACAGTGCAAGTTACAAGCAAGATGGAGAAAAAAAAATTACAAGTGAAGAAGGCTGGTTACAAAAATTTCAACAGATGACCTAGTCTAGTAATCTAGTCTAGTCCTCAGCTTCTTCATCTTCTTCTTCCTCATCAATTTCTTCTTCAACTTCATCACTACTGTCTTCATCTTCACCAGATGTGAAAGCATCAGCAAGACCTTTTAATTTTTCTCTTCTTTCTTCAGCTTCAAATCTTTTTCTGATGTCTTCAATCCTCTTATACTTAACGTCTGGATTAAGCTGTTCTTCAGCAGAGTACTTAGAGGCAGCTAACTCCTTGTCAGTTTTAGCTACTTCCTTGGGCTCTACTTTATCATCAGCTCCATCTTCAGCTTCCTTTTCAAGTACTTCATCTTCTTTTGGCTTTCCAGCAGCAGCCCGTTGGTCTCGTACTTGAATAGTTGCAGCAGCATCAACAACTAACTTAGCTGATTCCTCTTCCCCCTTTTTGTCAGCATCAGCAGGGTTGAGTTGATCAGGAGTTATGTTGACAGCAGCACAAAGCTTCTTGATGTTTCTATCCATGACTCTTTGCTCAGCACAGTGATGATTTAGAGTAGTTTCCATGCGAAGTTGATTAGCTTTTATTTCACCAGAATGGTCATTCAGACAGTCAACATTCAACTGAAGTGTTGACAGTTCAGTTTGTGCTTTGTCAGTGATGTTGGTAACCTCTTGCATTAGAGCAATGTTTTTCTCAGTTTCTGCTTCACCAACTTGTGTCATGACCCTAACAACTCTTGCAATGTCAGCTTCATTCCTTTGAAGAGCAGTGTGGAGATGACCTACATCAGCCTTCACATCTTCAATATTTCTGCTCATATTCAATATGCTCTGAGTTAACATTAAAGAGTTATCTGGTGGTAGAGGAAAATCTTCAATAGCATCCTTGACCATTTTTGCAGTCTCTTCCTGCATTTGCTTAATCATCAGCTGATTTCTTGTCTCCATCCCCTTCAGAGTAGTCTCAATCAGCATCTGGATGGACTCCATCAGTGAGGAATGCAAATCAGCAGTAGGAGCAGAGTGTGATGATTCAGCAGGATCCTCTTCTTGTGGAAGTTCAGCAGGTTCTTCCTCCTGTTGAACGGTTGCTTCATGAAGAACAGGACTTTCTTCAGTTTTCCATTCCAAAGCTAAGGGAACTAAGTCCTTGACCATAATAGGCAGCTTCTTTGAAGTATCCAAGTTGATTTCTTCAGCCTTCTGGTCTTTCTTTTGTTCTTCACTAGCTGGCTCATCAGCTATGTGAATGATCTCAGTACCATCAGTAGACACAACTGTCTTCTGACGAATCAAGTCAGCTGGTACAAAGGGTGATGTAGTCTGTTTAATCTTCAGCTTCTCTTGATAAGTACTGATATCAGAGCCATAACAGATTTGCTGTAAACTTGGCAGACTGGGCGTTGAACTTGATGTTCCTGGTTCAAACCTTGATCTTTCAACCCATTTCTCCAGAGTAGTGTAAACAGCAATCTTGACTGCTCTATCAATTCTATCATCAGTAGGACTTGGCTTCTTTGAAATTGAGTTTTTAATAGCATTCGCCTCCTGACTGACAATAACTCTTGCATAGTCATGCAGTCTATCCCTTACAAAATCTGAGTCCAAAGCCTTGACAACAGAGGATGTTTGCAACCAGTTTAGAACCCAACGTCCTTCTGTAGCGAACTCCTTCCAGGCTTGGATTTCTTCCTCAGACTTGTTCAATCTATACTCTCTCCATTGATTGTATCTGATCTTCTCTGGGAGAAAAGTAGTCCTTGATTGAAACAGCTGGTTCAGCCTTTCCAGCTCAGCTTCAAATCTTTTGAAGGCAACGGAGTCATTTTGAACAATCTCAATTGCTCGTCTGACCTCCTTCTTTTTCTTTTTAATTGGTTCAGCCTTTGGTAGCACAAAGTCTCCTTCCTTAGGCTTTTCTCCAATCACGATGCCTCCAGACCTCCTTGGTCCATAAGCATCCTTCTTGCTCTCTTCCAGTGCCTTTGCCAAGTCTGCTTCTTCCTTGGCAGCTAACTCAGCTTCTGTCATTTTCTTGACATCAGCTTCCTTTTTACTTGCTTCAAGAGCTTTCTTTAGCTCAGCATCATCACGTTTTCGTTGTTCAGCCTCCTCACGCTTCTTCTTGTGATAAGCTGATACTTTTGCTTTGCCAGTTCTCTTCTTTCTGGCATTTCTTGACTCAACAACTGGTGCCGCAGCTGTTGTTTCTGGTAAAGCAACTGCTACTGGTGCAGCAGCAATTGGTTCGAGGATCTGCACTTCAGGATCCTCTTGAGGTTTAGCAACCTCAGCTGTTGGTGTAGGAATCTGTTTCACTTGGTCAGTAGATCCCTTCACTGATTCAACAGGCCTCTCAGCAGATTGAGGACTTCTTTTGGCTAACTCAGAAAGTTCAGTATCTTCATCAAGAAGTGTCAGCTTCTTTCTGGCAGTCCTTTTTGTGAAAGGTGGATTTGCAACGGTAGAAGTGGCAGTGTCCTTCATAGCACTTCTTGTTCTTTTAGCCACATTTTCAACCGGTAGCTCAGCTGAAATTGTCTTGTCAGAGGATGTCCCAGTAGACATCTCGTTGATTTCCTTGACTGTTTCATCAACAATCAAATCAGCAGCATCCTTTCTTTTAGAGACAACTGTTCTGGCTTCAACAGCAGGCTTTGCTGTTTGAACAGTCGACTTGCTTTTCTTGCCTTTATCAGCAGGCTTTTCTGGCTCAGAAGCCTTTCTTTTCTTTTGCTTCAACTCTGTCACAACCGCAGGCTCCTTTGATCTTCCAGATTTCACTGGTTCATAAATCTTCAATTCTTTAGCCTTGTGAACATCCTTGCCATTTGTAACATCACATCCCAAATTTACTAGCAGATGACTCAGGAATATTCGGTGCAGAGTGTAACCACGCACTTTGTGATCAGCCAGTATATACCAAATGTAGTTTGCCCAGTTCACTTTCAAGCCATAGAAAATGGCAATCATTGTGTGCAGACGCTTCATTGGTACGCTGTCTAGTGAGAATGTGCAATTCTCCAAAACTTTGGCAACCAAGTCTGCCATTCGTTGAAACTCGTCTTTCAGTTGATTTTTCTTTATGCTCCCAGTTAGTATTTCATCCTTCTTTGAAGCCAGATTCCAGAAATCTGCTTCAAATGGAGTAGAGAGAGTTGCAATATCAGTAGAACCTTCAAGAGAGAGTCCATATCTCTCACTTAGCAGTTTTGGGGTTACGCAGATAGCTTTGTCCCCAATCTTGGCAGTGATCTCCACTTTCTCAAAATTGACATCCTTCTTGGAACCATAAAATTCCATTACTTGGTCTTTGAAGATCATATCTTCATGGGCCTCCATGAAGTTTACCAGTGAGGCTGCCTTAAATTTCTCCAGAATTTCCTTCATTAATGGTGTGCCAGTCGTATGGTAGGTCAGGTAGTTCAAGAACATACCTTCAGCAGCAGCTTCTTTTGCAGATACCTTGGAACCCATTTTCCTGAAAGAGATTGAAGAAAAAAACGAGAGTAGATTTGCAGTTGAACGGATGCAAAAATGCTCTGAATGCTTTTGAAATTTTTAGGGTGCGTAAAAGCTCAGTCAGCTGATCAGATCTGGATTTATAGATGTTAATTCTTGTCGGTTTCCGTGAAAAGTGGTAACCGTTAGATTAGTCATTGTAAAAGCAGATCGTGCGACCGTGAAACGCGGATTTCAAAATAGCATTAAATATGTCAGACGGGCGGGAAAACGAAACGCCACTTGTCTGTTACTTATGAAAGCGTGCTTTTTATAAAACGTTTTTAATGCAACACTTTAAATATAAGCTGACATAAATAGAAACAGATGAGTAAAGTACTTATCTGATTTATGACTTGTCTGATACAATATATCACTAGTGAAAGCCAATATCTAGTGATCTTCCTTTGCTGTTTGTCAATCCAGCAAGATAATTAATCTTCAAATCTTCAAGAGTTAAGAGCAAATCTTCTGCTTAAAACAACTTCAACTAACTGTCATTGAAGATTTCATCTTTAAAACAAGGGTACCGCTAGTCTTACACGTTCCCCCTGAATTCAAGAATTCATCAGTCAACTAGTCTGTTGAGAGTCAGTCTTCTTGAAGTATAACACACTTGTTGTAGTCAGATTAGTGAGCTGTTTGAAACCAGTCTTCTGATAGGTTCCCCCTCAGCTTATGAATCCAATTTTAACAAGCCTAGTTCCACTCTTAGAGTAGAAAATCTTGCATCACTCAATGGTTTGGTGAAAATGTCAGCGATCTGATTATCTGTTTGAACATATTCAATAATAACATTTCCTTTTTCAACATGGTCTCTGATGAAGTGATGTTTGATCTCAATATGCTTAGTCCTGGAATGACTTGTAGTATTCTGAGTAAGTGAGATTGCACTTGTATTATCACAGTAGATAGGGATTCCACTGATCTTCAGATTATAATCTTCTAGTTGATGCTTCAACCAGAGTATTTGTGCACAACATGCTCCAGCGGCAATGTATTCAGCTTCAGCAGTAGATATGGATACTGAAGTCTGTTTCTTACTCATCCATGAGATCAGACGACTGCCTAAAAATTGACACGTACCTGTTGTACTCTTCCTATCAATCTTGCAGCCAGCGAGGTCAGAATCTGAATATCCAACAAGTTCAAATCCTGATTCCCTTGGGTACCACAATCCCAATTCTTGAGTGCCCTTAAGATACTTTAATATCCTTTGAGCAGCTAAGAGATGAGATTCCTTAGGATTTGATTGAAATCTCGCACAAACCCCAACAGAATACATAATATCAGGTCTGCTAGCTGTTAAGTATAGCAGTGACCCAATTATGCCTCTGTATTTGGTGATGTCAACTGATTTGCCATCTTCATCCTTGTCCAGACGAAATCCAGTGGACATAGGAACATTAACAGATGAACTAGTTTCCATACCAAATTTCTTAAACAGATCTTTTGTGTACTTTGCTTGATTAATGAAAATACCATCAGGTAGCTGTTTAACTTGTAATCCAAGAAAGTAATTTAATTCTCCCATCATGCTCATTTCAAACTTATTCTGCATCAGCTTAGAGAATTTTTCACACATCTGTTTGTTGGTTGAACCAAAAATAATATCGTCCACATATATTTGAACTAGCAATATATGTTCTTCCCATTCAATAGTGAACAAGGTCTTGTCTACTTTACCTTTACGAAATCCTTTTACTAAAAGAAAATCAGATAGAGTATCATACCATGCTCTTGGAGCCTGTTTGAGTCCATAAAGAGCTTTCTTCAGACGATATACCTTGTCTCCCTGTTTATAAACTTCAAAACCGGGGGGTTGTTCAACGTACACTTCTTCTTGCAATTCTCCATTGAGAAAAGCAGACTTCACATCCATCTGATATACTGTGAAGTTCTTGTGAGCAGCATAAGCTAGAAACAGTCTGATTGCTTCAAGCCTTGCAACTGGTGCGAATGTCTCATCAAAATCAATGCCTTCTTCTTGGCAGTAACCTTTGGCCACTAGTCTTGCTTTATTTCTGGTAACAATACCATCTTCATTCATCTTATTTCTGAAAACCCACTTAGTGCCAATTACTCTTTGATGAGTAGGTCTGGGAACTAAGTACCAGACTTCATTCCTTTCAAATTGATTCAACTCTTCTTGCATTGCTTCAATCCAGTGAGAATCACCAAGAGCTTCATCAATTACTTTGGGCTCAATTTGTGAAAGAAAACTTACAAACATTGTTTCATTTGCAGTTGACCTTCGAGTTCTCACTCTGTCCAAAGGATCACCAATCACTAACTCAGGTGGGTGATCTTTGAGCCATCTGAGATCAGGTTGCAAATCTGAATGTTGTCCTCTGGATTGATCTTGCAACACCACTGTTGGAGTCTCAGTAGTAGTCTGTTGAACAGTTGTAGTCTGTTGAACAGTCTCTGGTCTGTTAGCTGTTTGCAACTCCTCTGTTAGACAATCAGCAGACTGATTTTGAACAGCACTTGAGTTAACAGCTTGAGATAAATTGGGTAGTATGATGGGTACATATTCTTCTTTTCTTTCCACATTCAATTTTTGAAATTCAGCAGACAGTTCTTGATTTGCACTTTGATTCTTTTCAGAAGATTGACTTGGTTCATCAAATACTACATGAATAGATTCTTCTACAAGTAAAGTTCTTTTGTTAAACACTCTATAAGCTTTACTAACAGTAGAGTAACCTACAAAAACAGCTTCATCAGCCTTTTCTGCAAATGCAGTAAGGTGATTTTTCCCATTGTTCAAAACATAACATTTACAACCAAAAATCCTAAGATAATGTAAATTAGGCTTTCTGTTGTTCCATAGCTCATAAGGTGTCTTGTTTTGACTTTTGTTGATCATACACCTGTTCTGTGTATAACATGCTGTATTTGTAGCTTCTGCCCAGAATCTTTGGGGCAGCTTTGCTTCAGCTATCATTGTCCTGGTAGCTTCTTTTAGAGTTCTGTTTCTCCTTTCAGCAACTCCATTTTGTTGAGGGGTTCTGGCAGCAGAGTACTCATGACTGATTCCTCTGGAATTACAGTACTCTTCAACAGTAGAGTTTGTAAACTCAGTCCCTCTATCTGATCTGATCTTCAAAATTCTTTGACTCTTCTCATTCTGGATCAGTTCCATCAGATTTGTAAGATGTTCCTTGGTTTCACTCTTCTTCTTCATGAAGATTACCCAAGTAAATCTTGAAAAATCATCCACAACAGCTAGGCAGTACTTCTTTCCACCATTGCTGATTGGATCAATAGGGCCAAACAAATCCATATGCAGCAGCTCCAAAATTCTGATTGAAGATTGGTGCTTCTTGCTTTTGAAAGATGATTTCACTTGTTTACCCTTCTGACATGCGTCACAAAGCTTGTCTTTGCTCATGACTGTCTTTGGAATTCCTTCTACCAGATCATTCTTTATCAATCTGTTTATGGTCTTGAAATTCAAATGATTCATTCTTTTGTGCCAAAGCCAACTGATTTCACTTGGTGTAGAAGCCACTAAGCAAACATTTGAATTCTTGTCCACAGAATTCCAGTCGACTACATAGATATTTCCCTGTCTTCTTCCAGATAGAATGACCTTCTTTGTTCCTACTTGTTCAACATAGCACTTATCTGATGAAAACACCACGGAAAATCCCTTGTCACAAAATTGACTTATGCTCAGCAGATTGTATTTCAGGCCATTAACATAAGAGACGTCAGATATCTCTATGTTTCCTTTGATAAGCTTTCCAACAGCTACAACCTTGCCTTCTTTGCTGTCTCCAAAAGTAACTCTTGGACCATTCACAGCAACAGCATCTGCCAGTTCATGTATGTCTCCACACATGTGCCTTGAACATCCACTGTCCAAGTACCATTTCTTCACTACTTTACTCCTACTCCTAATCCTAACCTACAAAACAAAATAAAATTGCTTTAGGTACCCTTTATTGAGAGGGTCCTGGTGGATTAGTATCACCTTTGACAACCCAAGATGTTGAAGTCTTAGGCTTCTTAGGCTTTGCAATTTTAGCAGGAGCATGAGCAACTTCATTTTCATCATAGACAGCAGGCATATTATATTGATGATCATTATGATGATGATAAGGCTCATAAGCAGGATATGATGCATGATAGGCAGGATAGGCATGCATTGGTTGATGAGCAGGATATGCAGCATAGTGAGGTGGATAATGAGGTGCAGCATAATATGGTGGATAAGCAGGTTGCACATAATAAGACTCATTTCCATAGTAAGCATTTTTGTTATAATTTCTTTGCTTCTTAGGTCTGCTCTTTACTTGCTCTTTAACAGACGACTTAGCTTTACTAGTCTGATTGGTTTTACTCTTATCAGCAGACTTCTTGGGACTACTCTGCTGTTTGGTTTTACCAGTCTGTTTTTCAGTTTCAGGCTTTTTACCCTTCTTAGCCTTAGGAGTCTGGATCTCCTTTTTCTCAACCTCAAGTGAAGTAGATTTAGTGGTCTGAACATACAAGATAATATTGCTATTATCAGCAGATACAAATTTTTCAGCTCTATTCAGTTCTAAACTTTCTTTCACTACAGGTGTACTCTGTTTAGTTGATTTATCAATTGATGCAACAGACGACGTAGGAACAGATGACTTATTATGCAAAGATATTCTAGCTTCAAGTTCTTTGATCTGTCCTTTGTACATTTCACATTCAGCTCTCAGAGATTCACATTCATGCGAAAGCTTTTTATACATAGCTGATTCTTCAGGTCTTTCTACCTTCGATTTCAGTTTAGTATTTTGCTTTTTCAGCATGATCATCTCGTCCTTAAGCTTAGCAAGCTCATTTACAACATCTACTTTGTTGTTCATCATTTGCTCAAATGAGCTAAACAGTTCAAGCTCACTTTCAGAGAGTATTACCTCATTGTCAGAATCATCAGATTCCTTTGCCATGAGACACAGCAGTGCAGGTGTTTCGTCAAAAACAGAGTCATCACTTGAAGTGCCAGATTCTGTGTTTGATGAGTAGATGGCTGCCATCTTTTCAGCTTCAGCCAACAGCACCTTGCTCTTTTGGTATCTCTTCTCTCTTCGTTCTTTTCTTTGTTTCTTTTCCTCCTCTGTATACTTCTCCGCTTTAGGATATGGGCAGTCCTTGATGAAGTGTCCCAATTTCCTGCAATTATAGCACATCATTTTGGATTTATAATCATCCTTAATATCATGAGAATTAGAGGTAGGTTTAGAAGTAGAAGCATTGTTATATTTGTTCTTCATTTTTCTCTTGTAGAACTTTTTGAACCCGTTCAATAACAACGCAACATCGTCAGCAGTATATTCCTTTTTGCTCAGTACTGGGGCCTCATCAGATGAGTCCTCTCCTCTGCTTTTTCCAGACGATCTTCTTGTTCTTTCTGCAGCGACCAGTGCAGCAGTGGGGCCAGAAGTTGAGGTCTCTTCTATTCCCATCCTTGGCATTTTATACTCGTACGCCTTGAGTACAGAAAACAGCTCCGTCAGAGAGATCTTCCCCAGATCCCTAGATTCTTCCATAGCTGTGATCTTCATGTTGAACTTGGGTGGTAGCGCCTTCAGGACTTTGAGAGTGATCTCTTTGTCTGTGAATGTCTTACCCAGCTTTAACACGTTGTTCAGCACTTTGGTAAACCTTGAACTCATCTGGTCAATGGTTTCTCCAGGCTTCATTTTGAAGTTCTCAAACTTCTCCATGGCAACACTTAAATTGTGTTCCTTGATGGCTTCATTTCCTTCACTCATATCCCTGACTTTGTCCCACATCTCTTTTGATGTTTTACAGTGTTTGACATAGTCAAACCTTTCATTGTCCAGGGCTTTAGTCATGATGAAGATTCCAACTTTATCAAGATTTTTCAACTTGATTTCATCAGGTGACATTTCTTCTTCATCTTTGTCCACGATCACTTCTTGATCATTGACTTTGATGGTTTTTGTGACTCTTATCGGACCTTTGGTTATGCATCTGTACATATTGTCATTGTAAGCAGCAAGGAAAATTTCCATACGTATCTTCCAGTCCTCAAAGCTCATACCGCCTATGTGGGGAACAAGGCTAATGCAATCCATTTTTCAAAAAGTTTTGTTTTTCAAAAAGATGCTCTTTTGAAAACCTTTGCAAACCTTTGAAAAACACTTAAGGATCAAGCTCGTTGATCAGGCAAATGATTCAGATGAACCACCTGCTCTGATACCACTTGTTGGTCCCAAGTGGTCAGATGAGGTCTAGAGGGGGGGGTGAATAGACCTCTTCAAAAATCTACCTTTTAAAACTTCTAACTTTTCTGTTCAGCAGACTAAGCTGATCGAGAACAGTAAGCAAACTAAGCTGATCTAGCACAAAGCTTTGAACAGCAGAGTTGACCACTCTTCTGATTTCACTCAGCTGATTTTATCAAATCAGAGTTTAAAATAAACTAACTTGCAGCGGATTTATCAAGTGTTTTTCACAAGTAGTTTTCTTTAACCTTGAAATAGTTTTATCCCCAGTTTTTAACAAACTCCTTTTAAAACTTTTCAGCAGTTAACCTTTTAAGTGTTTTAAAACTGTTCTTTCAAATATGCAGGAAATAATGCAAGTTAAAAACACAAAGGATTTTTATAGTGGTTATATGGATGTAAATCCTTTAGTCCACTCTTCCAAGTCACTTAGATCTTGGGTTATACTAAATCACACAGATTACAGTATACAATGCTTACGCCAAACAACAAATGAAATGGCCGTAAGTTCACAATAGGGAATCACAAAGAAACTCCTATCCTCTGAAGTAATATCGCTCACTAAGATTGATATCTACTTCTCACAACACAACCCTAACAAAATCACTCAGATTTTACAAGTATTTTCTATTTTCTCTCTATTTAGCTTTGTCAACAAATGACTCGGCTGATGAGTGCTCTGTTCTTGAGTTTGAGACTTAGAAGAATTTTGCTTCAGATTTTTGCTCTCAAAGTGTGTTGTCTCTGTGTTGTTCTTCTTCTTCAACTCATGAACTAAGCTATTTATACTAAGGATTTGAAAATCTGCCCGTTGAGAGATCGCCAGTTGTCAAATCCTCGAGTACTGGTCCTTTTCTGCAGAACGGCTGTTGCGACTGAACACTGTACACTCTGCTGTACTTTCTGTCGCATCGCATTAAATGCGCATTAAATGCACCAAGCTGATACGAGGTTTCTCTTCAATCATTTGTCATAAATACCCTTCCTCTTCAGCATTTATTACTTCAAGTGCATTTATTACCGTTGTAATAACTTCTGATCCACTTCCACTCTGCTGATCGAAGTCACTCGTCTGATGTATACTCGGCTGATCCCAAACTTGAACTAATCTGATTTGAGTCGGCTGATAGTCCACCAGTCTGATTACTTCTTCAGCAACAGATCAGTAGTCTTCTGGACCATATTTGACTAGTCTGATGAACTTCTTCCTTAGTCAAATATCTTCTAAGGTTTGTACTAAGCTTCCACTTAGCTGATGACTTTGGAAATCATCAAAACCTTCCTTTACTTCAAAGTCTTCATCTTCATCCAACAGTATTTATGACAAATGATTGAAGAGAAACCTCGTATCAGCTTGGTGCATTTAATGCGCATTTAATGCGAAGCGACAGAAAGTACAGTAGAGTGTACAGTGTTCAGTCGCAACAGCCGTTTCTGCAGAAAGGACCAGTACTCGAGGATTTGACAGCTGCCGATCTCTCAACGGGCAGATTTTCAAATCTCCAAGTATAAATAGTTCAGTTCGTGAGTTGAAGAAGAATATACAACACATTTTGAGAGCAAAAATCTGAAGCAGAATTCTTCTAAGTTTCAAACTCAAGAACAGAACACTCATCAGCCGAGTCATTTGTTGACGAAGCAGAATAGAGAGAAAACAGAAAAGACTTATAAATCTGAGTGATTTTGTTTGTATCGTGTTGTGAGAAGTAGATATCCATCTTAGTGAGTGATATTACTTCAGAGAGTAGGAGTTTCTTTGTGATTTCCTATTGTGAACTTACGGCCATATCATTTGTTGTTTGGCGTAAGCAGCGTATACTGTAATCTGTGTGATTTAGTATAACCCAAGATCTAAGTGACTTGGAAGAGTGGACTAAAGGATTTATATCCATATAACCACTATAAAAATCCTTTGTGTTTTTACTTGCATAAATTTCTGCATATTTGAAACAGCATACTTAAAACACTTAAAGGTTAACTGTTGGAAAAGTTTTAAAAAGAGTTTGTTAAAACTGGGGATAAAACTATTTCAAAGTTAAAGAAAACTACTTGTGAAAAACACTTGATAAATCCGCTGCAAGTTAGTTATTTTTAAAACTCTGATTTTGATAAAATCAGCTAAGTAGAATCAGAAGAGTGGTCAACTCTGCTGTTCAAAGCTTTGTGCGAGATCAGCATAGTCAACTTACGATTACTGATCAGCTTAGTCTGCTGACAGAAAAGTTGAAAGTTTTTAAAAGGTAAATTTTGAAGAGGTCTATTCACCCCCACCCCCCCTCTAGACCTCATCTGACCACTTGGGACCAACAATCTCCTAGCTTGCGGTGGCATGAAGAATGGGCCAATGAGAGTCAAATAGAGTCCAAAAGGGATTCAAAGTCATCCAAGCTAGTTTCAACGTATCAAAGTCGAGCTCACGACTATAAACAAGTGCTCCTTGGGAGGCAACCCAAGCTTTTTGTTTTTCTTTTTCGTTGTCTTGTTGTTTTTGTTGCTGTCTTGTCGTGTCTGTTGATTTCTCGTTCTTGTGTGTTTTGTTGTAGGTAATGATTGTGCACGACAACGTAGCGAAGTCGAGCATGGAAATACAAGTCGAGAATTGTGAAAGTGAGCCAATAAAAAATCGAGGTGAGTTTTTGAATTTCGTTGTTTTGAAGTATTCAGATTTTGAACACAACTTACCTCGGTGAGTTTTGTATTCAAAAATACTGAAAAAAGTCTCTGGAAATAATACACCGCGGTGCAATTTCAAATACACCGCGGTGCAAAATTTCCAGAGAGTTTGCTCTGTTTCTGGCGTGAAACACACCGCGGTGCAAATTCTGTCACACCGCGGTGCAAATTTTCCAGAAACTTTTGCCTCTTTTTGCATTTCACGCACCGCGGTGCATTGTGTGTACACCGCGGTGCATTACTTCTCACACCGCGGTGTATAAAAGATGCACCGCGGCGTAACATCTCCAGGGACTTAAAGTCCCGAATTCATTTCTCTTCCCCAC
>JAYDYQ010001635.1:0-173335 GCA_034814905.1 Penstemon davidsonii
GAGATAATGAACAAGTTCAAAGAAGCAGCTTCGTTGGTAAATTATATGGAGGCTCTTGAAACAATGGTCTACAAGCCAGAAGTAGATGAGTTTTACAAGAATGCTAAAACTGATTTGAAGAAAATGGAGATCAACTCCAAGGTTGGAGAGAAAGACATCTGTCTCACCCCTGCCCTACTGAGTGAGAAACACGGGCTCGTAAATAAAGGAGCCACTGAACTCTCAACGCTGGCTACTCCAAAAGAGAAAGAATTCTGGGAAATTGCTGCAAAGAAAGGAGAAATTCTTTCTGGGTCTGTAAAGAAGACGCAGCTGATAGATGAATTTCAGAGAATGGCTGACCTGTTTGCTAAGGTCATATAAAACTGTACAAATGCACTAGATGGACTTCCAAAGAGAAGACTGCACTCGATGATAGAAATTTACTATGGAATGAAGGTAAACTGGGCTGCTTATGTGTTCTACATGATTGCAGATCATAAATAACATGGCCACAACCATCACAAGATTTTCTTAAGTCATCTACTGATGAACATAGGATGTGCAATGACCCATGGAAAGGTCATTCACACTGCTAAAGAAGTGAAAATATACGAAGCTGTTAAAGCAGATTCTAAGCCAACTGCTACAACTATAAGAATACAGCAGAAGAGAAAAGCTATTGAAGCAAATGAGCCTGCTGCTAAGATTAAGAAAAGAAAAATTCAAATTCAGGCTAGTAAGCCTGCTGCTCAAACACAGGATCAACCTGCTGTTGAAGCCAGAGCAGTAGAATTTGAAGCAATCATCTCTGAAGTTGCCAGAGATATTGATGAGATGCCATTGGATGTATCTCCTGAAAGAATTGAGTCCGATGAACTGCCATTATCAAAAAGGATAAGAAGTTCAAAGAAAAGTCGTTGGGCACCCAAACTGAGTGTTCGGGTGACATCAATTGTCCTGTGGCACCCAAACTGAGTGTGCGGGTGGAGTCACAATCGAATATCGTGGGCACTTGCGTGAATGCACTATAAGGGAAGGGTATGCGCATTTCCTAACACCAATTGGTTTTGGGGGAACTGGTAGCGCCTGAGGTCCTACAAGTGGTATTAGAGCCAAGGTCACGTGTTCGATTCCCCGCAGGAGCAATTGCTGAGGGGGAGATTGTTGGGCGCCCAAACTGAGTGTGCGGGTAACATCAATTGTCCTGTTGCACCCAAACTGAGTGTGCGGGTGGAGTCACAATCGAATATCGTGGACGCCTGTGTGAATGCAGTATAAGGGAAGGGTATGTGCATTTCCTAACACCAATTGGTTTTGGGGCAACTGGTAGCGCCTGAGGTCCTACAAAAGTCTTTCTGCTGCACCTGCTGTTGTTCATACAAAACAACTACCAGGAAGAAGATAATTTTATCTGAACACTCAGTAATTATCTCTGAAGTTGTGAGAAAAGATCCACAACCAGCAGAAAGACCTGTTGAATCTGTTAAGGAATATGATGCTGCCAATCAGATGACTACTGAGGCATCTGTTCCTAAATCAGATCAGCCTGCTGTTCTACCAACACCAGTTACGGAGACTCCAGCCGCCAGAAGACAGAGAACTGGTAAGGCTAATATTGGGATACCTCGGTTGTCAGAACAACAGAAGTGCGGAATTTAAAAAAAATTTCGAGGTACCCCACAGACCATAAATCGTTTTCCACCTTATGTATGCGAAAAGGTTGATCAAAACAACAATTAAAACAAGAGGGAGTGAAATCATAATTTTACCTCACCACAGGTTCGGTGGTGGTAACCTCCGGTCTTCTTGTTTGATCGACAGATAGCGATCCAAGTGTCTCGCCTCCAGAGTGTATCCACACCAGCTGGATTGTAGTAACAATTCCAATTCACAGGCCATGAACTAGAGATTGGAATTTTGTCAATGGAGGAAGAGTCAGATCTAGACATAGATGAGGAAGAAAAAGAGAGAGGGGGCGGCTAGGGCTGAATTTTCAGCTCTTGGGATTTCTTGTCATTAGTTGTGGTGAGATATGATGAGATAGTTATATTAGAAGAATCCTACTTCTAATAGATATCTCATACCATGCTTATCTTTATTCTTTCCTTATCACATAAGGAAACAAGATATGCACCACATCTTTTCCTTTTCCTTGTCCAACAAGAAACTAATTCTTGCAACAATTAAACTCTTTTAATTACTCAAGAAAATCGCCCCTATTATAATTAATTCGAAATTAATTAAATAATTAACTCTTCCAATTTATTAATTAACACTTTAATTAATATTTAATTAATTAGACCTTCTAATTAGTTATTCTTCCAATCGAATTAACACTTTAATTCAATTATTGATTTAATTCCCTTAAATCAACTGTTTCCTTTTATGACTGTCATTGTCCAACTGTATTGTGTGTGACCCTCTAGGTTCACCATCAATTGGCAGCAGGCCCACGAACCCTTCATGATTCAATTATGAGCAATTAATTGCTCCGATCAATTAAACACTTTTAATTGACCACTCCAGAATTAATCTCCTTATTAATTCAGGAGTACTCACACCTCATGGTCGATGTCTAGCCACAAGCCCATGAGGCCCAACTTCAGGTGAATTGATCTTGTGAACCTTACCTTTTATAACTGCCATGTACATACGGTCCTTCTATCGACTTAATTTCCCGACCGAGACCTAGGGTGTGTGAATTGATCGGCACCTCTAATTATCTCGATTCTGTACTTTCTAATTCTGGATAATAATTCCAGTGTGACTGCTAAATTTGGAATCCCTTTCCCAATCCGTCACCGACCACGGCCATGGATTTCTCGGAACATATTATCGATGAATGTACAGGAAATTCTCTTATCCATTACGATGAGTTGGTAGATCCCATATTGATGCTAACCATTCGCGTACACGACTATACGCACCCAACTTAGGCACACAATGGCTAGGCTACGTGACCGGCACCTAAATCAAAGTACACACACCCGTGCACCGAATTCGCCCTAGCACCTCATGTCCAAGGACTAAATATTACACTATTATAAGTCTTGAGAAACATCCCATCACCGATGTGCGACATGCGCTTCCACAATGGGTTTCTCTGTTCGGGTCGTTCGATGCGTTCTATCCCCTACCGAACCACCTACTCATATGCACTGACATCAAATGTCTTGTTCATGAAACGCTACAAATTCACTCCATGAGAATCATGCATATTTGTACAAGTCTTGGCGATTCCTTCGATACCCCGTCTCGTTCGGAATCTATGACTTGGAACGCGTTTTAAGATAACGACCTTAGAGACTGTTTCATGATTGCACTCATACTGAAGTGAATCGTCCCATAGTCGAATGTGATCTAAGGATTTCAACCAATCGCTTAAATGTATTCGCGAGAGATGAAGTTGGCCATTTCTTTATTTTATACAGTTATAAATAAACGTGCATATTATTCATTGAATCAAAGATTGTTTTATTACAGAATAGACCTATTACAAGCTAAATTGAATTTGCTTGCTGGGCACTATCCTATCAACTAAAGTATCACGTTACCACAAGAAAAAGCTTGAAGAGGCTGAGCAAAAGAAGAAGGATGAGGCTGAGCTCAAGGCAGCTCTTGAAGATAGCTTAGCTGAAGCACAAGTCAAGAACCTGACAGAAGCAGAGTTAGCTGCTAAGGAAGAAGAAGACTTAGCCAAAGTTCTTGAGGCCAGTAAAGTGGATGCTCATGGCCAAAGGAGAAGTGGTGGTATTGTGATAGGAGATTCTAAGGAAGCGAAGTTCGTTATGCCTCGCCCTGAAACTGTGCTGAAACTAAAGAAAGAAGTAAAAAGGGCACTACAGATCATAAAGTATGACCCTGCTATCTTTGCAAGGTCTGAGGAGGAATTAGAGAAGTACAACTCACTTCTGCAATCAAAGAGTACGTTCCTAGCAGAAAAGATCAGATTTAATCGCTGGAGGAACTACAGATTGAAGAAGACAAGTGAAGAATTCAGAGCCTGGAAGGAGGCTGCTACTGATGAAAGTTGGGTGTTAAATTGGTTGCAAACCAATGATATTCAACAAGCTTTGGACTCTAGTTTCTTCCACGACAGAGTACATGAGTATGTAAAACTCATAGTATAACAAGAATCAACAACTTTGCGCAACTCAATGACAAACAAACCCAAGAAAAGTGATGACTTGGAGGAAAGAGCTGTGAAAATAGCAGTTTGTGTAACATTGGATAAATGGGTGGAAAGATCAAGATATGGACAAGGAAGTTCAAGTGATCTGCCTACTCTACCTAGTTTACAACAAACTGCATTTGGTTCAGAAATAGGACAGTACCAAGAATCCGATCACTCTCATCAGACGAATTCGACTTTTGCACCTGCTGATTTTATCTATCATAAAACAATCGTTTCTACTGATGGTTTTGATTTTATGCATATTACAGATGAAGGTACTTAATCAAAGAAAACTGTTGAAAAAGACTCATCTGTGGAGCTTCACCTTGCTGGTGCTCAAGTTCCATTGGATGAAGTCATAACAGAAAATGAGCCTTTAGCACTTACTTGAAATGCAACTCCTGATAAACAGAAGAGTGCTGATCCTGCCAACCCTGCTGAAAATGTTCAATCTGCCTTATTGGATTCCATGAAGGCTCTGATTGCAAATGCTATGAAGGAGATGGAGGAAAAAAACAAGGAACTACTGAGAGGCTTTCAAGAAATAGCTTCCAATCTAGTTCAAAGCAATCAACAGCCAACAAATCAGACTACACTGCTGAAGGATGAGCTGACTGCGCTGAAAGATGAAGTTAAAAGTATCAAGTCAGACATTCAGACATTCAGCAACAGAGTCCAACGAAATGAAGAAGGCTGGAAGCAGCTTAACCTGGTTGTTGCAGAGGCCATCGAAGCTACTGACAAAGCAACTAGATGCTTAGTACAAACCTTTTATGCAAGTGCTGATTTGGTACTTCAGTCACAGATCGAAGTTGGTACAGAAGTTGAAGTTTTCCGCCAGACCTTTCAAAATCACACTACAGGTCACGGAAGAAGCAACTGAAGTCCTAGGTTCTGAAGAGGCTACTAACAAACCTGCTGAAGAAACTAAGACAGTTGATGAGACTGCTTCTGATGATATTACTGAAGAAGAAGCTGAAATAAATGAAGAAGAACACAAGCTCGTTGATCAGGCAACTGATTCAAATGATAGGATAGTGCCCAGCAAGCCAATGTTAATTAGCTTGTAAGAGGACTATCTTCTTATGGATTAATAAATATACGACCGTTTATTTATAGTACGTAAATTAAACAATGGCCAACTTCATCTCTCGCAAACTTATCTAAGCGATTGGATGAAATCCTAAGGTCACATTCGACTATGGGACGATTCACTTCAGTATGAGTGCAATCATGAAACAGTCTCTAAGGTCGTGATCTTAAAACACGTTCCAAGTCATAGATTCCGAACGAGACGGGATATCGAAGGAATCGCTAAGACTTGTACGAGTATGCATGATTCACATGGAGTGAATTTGTAGAGTTTCATGAACAAGACATTTGATGTCAGTGCATATGACTAGGTGGTTCGATAGGGGATCGAACGCATCGAACGACCCGAACAGAGAAACCCATTGTGGAAGCGCGTGACGCATATCGGTGATGGGATGTTTCTCAAGGCTTATAATAGTGTACGATTTAGTCCTTAGACTTGAGGTACTAGGGCGAATTCGGTGCATGGGTGTACGTATTTAGATTTAGGTGCTGGTCACGTAGCCTGACCTTAATGTGCCTAAGTTGGGTGCGTATAGTCGTGTACGCGAGTGGTTAGTACTAAGAAAGGATCTATCGACTCATCCTGATAAGGTGGGAGAATTTCCTATACGTTCTTAGATAATATGTTCCGAGGAACCTGCGGCCGCAGTCGGTGACGGATTTGGAAAGGAGTTTCCAAATTTAGCAGTCACACTGGAATTATTATCCTGAATTAGAAAGTATAGTTGTTGAGATAATTAGAGGTGCCGATCAATTCACACACCCTAGGTCTCAATCGGGAAATAAGTCGAAAGAAGGACCGTATGTACATGGCAATTATAAGAGGTGAGGTTCACAAGATCAATTCACCTGAAGTTGGGCTTCATGGGCTTGTGGCTAGACATCGACCATGAAGTGTAGGTACTCCTGAATTAATAAGGGAGATTAATTCTGGAGTGATCAATTAAAAGTGTTTAATTGATCGGAGAATTTAATTGCTTATTAATTAAATCACGAAAGTCGTGGGCCTGCTGCCAATTGATGGTGAACCCAGAGGGTCACACACAATACAGTTGGACAGTGACAGTCATAAAAGGAAATAATTGATTTAAGGAAGATAAATCAAAGTTGATGAATTAAAGTGTTAATTCAAAGAAATCAAAGTTAATGAATTAAAGTGTTAATTCAAAGAAGAGAATTATTAATTAGAATATCTAATTAAATTATTAGAGTGTCTAAATAATTAATTGGATTATCTAATTAATTATAATGTTGATTAAAAGTAATTAATTAACAAAGTGGGAAAGTAAATAATTAGCAATTTTCGGATTGCATAATTATTAGGCATGGGGCGATTTTAGCTAGTAGATAAGTGGAAGAGTTTTGTTTCTTGTGGGACAAGTGACAAGGAAGAGATTTGGTTAAATCTTGTTTCCTATTGTGATAAGGAAAGGATTTACCAAATCTTGATGAGATATCTAATAAGAGAAGGATTCTTCTCTTATAAATATAACTCATCATATATCTTCCATAAGCGAATGAACTAATCTAAGTGATTAACACAAGAGAAATAAGAGCTGAAAATCGCCCAACCCTAGCCGCAAAACCCTGTGGCCGCCGCCCTCTTCCTGTTCTCTTCTTCATCTGGATCTAGTTCAAGAGCTGGATCCAGTTCCAACTCTTCCTTCATTGACAAGTTTCCAAGGTCTAGTTCGTAGCCTGTGACTTGGAGACGTTGCTACAATCCATCTGGTGTGGATACATTCTGGAGGTGAGACAATTGGATCACTGCTTCGTGAATCAAACAAAGAAAAGCCGGAACCGGCAGTGAGGTATTTCACAAAACACCCCCTTTGTTTTCTGTTACTGTTTGATTCAACCTATTTCACATAAATAATATGGAGATCGATTTATGGGACTGATGGGATGCCTCGGAAAATTTTTAAATTCCGCACTCTCGTTGTTTTGACAACCGGGGCATACCCAACATCAAATGAACCATCCGCTCTGATACCACTTGTTGGACCAAAAAGTGGTCAATGAGGTCTAGAGGGGGGAGGGGGGGGGGGTGAATAGACCTCTGAAAACTTTAAAACTTTTTCTCTAACTTTTTCTGTTAGCAGACTAAGCTGATCTCGAATTCGTAAGACTACCAAGCTGTTTGCGCACAAAGCTTTGAGCAGCAGAATTGACCACTCATCTGATTTCACTCAGCTGATTCAGATGAAATATCATATTTTTAGAAACTAGTTGGCAGCGGATTTGTCAAGTGTGTTTTTCAACTAATATGTTCCTCTTTAAGTTTTCTCACACAAAAGATTTTATCCCCAGTTTTTACAACTCCTTTTAAAATCTTTTGGTTCAGTTCGTATGTTTGAGTTCTTCTGAAAATATGCAAAGTAAACAACAGTACATCAAACACACATAATTTTTATAGTGGTTATATGGATGAAAATCCTTTAGTCCACTCTTCCAAGTCACACAGATCTTGGGTTATACTAGAAAACACAAAGTTAACAGTATACAATGCTTGCGCCAAACAACAAATGAAATGGCCACAAGTGCGCAGTAAGAAATCACAAAGAAATCCTACTCTCCGAAGCTAGATCACTCACTTAGACGGATCTACACTCCTCACGCTATTTTCAGTATAGGAGGTCACAAAGAAAACCTACACTAAGAAGCTATATCACTTCACACAGATGGATATACACTCCTCTCTTTTTTCAGTTGAAAGTCAATCAGAAAGACAACGTGAGTTCTCTGTTCTTCAACGAAAAGCTTCGTCAACAAACGATTAGGCTTGTGATCAAACGACTCAACTGATGGATCTTGCTCTATAGATGTGATCTTGAATTTTGCAAGTCTCTCTTCAGATCTTCAGCCAGTCTTCTATTTATACTCCCGGATTTGAATTTATGCCCGTTGAAGGAAGGCAAGATTACTCTTTAACCCTGAGCAACGGTCTTATTCTCTGATGGCAGCTTTTGCTTTTGCAGACCTTCCTCTGTACACTCTGCTGTACGGATATTCACTTTATGTCCAGTCGCATTTAGTACACTCAGCTGGTTACCGTTGATAAGCTTACTTCACCGACTTTACTTCGCTGATGGGAATGCTCGGCTGATGACCACTCTCCTGATGATCACTCGGCTGATGGCTACTCGGCTGATTCAAGAATGAACGCATCTATCTTGACTCGGCTGATGATAACTAATCTGATATCCCACTCGATAGATTCGGTTACTTCGCTTCAAGACCTTGAGATAGGTTTCACTAAGATGTTCTTAGTTGATGACTTAACCTTTTGATCTTCAAAACCATTATGGCCTTTTTGAAATCTTCAAAACCTTCTCTAATTTATACCAACTATTTTCCCCTTTTTGATGATGACAAAACCTTCAACGAAGAACGTCTTCTAAGTCTTCAGATTTAGTCTTCATACCTTGAGATAGAAATTTATTGATTTGATACAACTTTCAAAAAAATACCAATAGTTGGTTCTTTTCCCCTTTCTGATCCTCTGCTTAAAGGGTTCTTAGTTGCATCCTTTATATTCCCCTTTTTGTCATCAACACCAATACTTGAGTTGCATCTCTTCTTCCCCCTTTTTTCTCTTTATAGGATTGCAAACTTAGTATGCTGAAGACAGGTAGGTAAGTACTTGGCTGATCGAGGTAGTCTTCGTTGCTGTTTATCACTCCAGCTAGAAAATTCCCCCCTAACTTCAAGAATTGATACAACTTGATACCATTTGTGGTCTGATTTCACTTGTAGTCTGATGCTACTTGTAGTCTGATACTACTTGTATGAATGTAAATCAGATTAGTCAGCTGATACCACTTGTTAATGTGATAACACTTGCTGATACCACTCGGTGTAGTACATTCTTGAATATCACTTGGCTGTTGAGTTCCAGTCGGCTGATGAGAAGCAGTCTTCTGATAACTTCATTTTGACTTATTGAAAACTTCATTTTTATTCAGGAGTACCGCTCGTCGTACACGTTCCCCCTGAGTTCAAGAGTCTGTAGTCAAGTAGTCTGATGAGAGTCAGTCTTGACAAATACTGAGCCGTTGAATTCCAGTAAGCTGCTTTGAGGTTGATCTTCTGATGTGTTCCCCCTCAGCTTATGAATCCAAAATCAACAAACCCGATTTCAACTTTTGACAGCTGAAATACTTTTGTCACATGGTTGACTGATACCACACTTGTTGGTGATACTGCTTGTTGCGATCAGTTGTTGGTCTCTAATACCACTTGTTATTCTTTGATAATCTTCAACTTTTCAACAATCTTGCTTTCCTTGAAATCTCCAAATGTAGAGTCTACCACTTGAGTTATACCAATTGTTGATACCACTTATTTGATAACACACTTGTTGGTATATGCCAGTTGGTGAGACCACTTGTTGAACTCGGTGAAATTTTCAAGGCAGTCAACTCATCTTTGTCATATCACATGAGCTTCACCTACAAAACAGATGACTGTTTTTGGTAACCCTTATTCATTGGGTCCAGCAGGGTTAGTACAAACATGTGATGATCTAGTGACTTATGTTTTATCATGATAATACCACTTGTTGGTCATGATTAAAACAATGCTCATAAGCAAGGTAAGATGCATAAAATACGTGATAAACATGTATTTTGAAATGAGGATGGCAATCAGTACAGTGAACATGATCAACATGATAATATGAATAAGCATAGTGCATGTCATAGTAGCAATTATCATAATGTGATTCAAATTCTTGCCAGATAATTCATTTTTGCCTCAATTTCTTACCTGAGTTATTTAATAACTCTCCTTAGATTCAGCAGACTTTGACATTTTAATTTTACTCCCATCAGCAGCCTATTTCAACTTACTCGGCTGATGGGTTTTAGTAGTCTGATTAGTCTTAGGTAGCTTACTAGGTTTTCTAACCTATGGAGCATCAGTAGACTTGTTCTCCTAAGCCTCTGATTTTTTTTCTTATTTAGAGAATGATGCAATTTCTTCTTTTAAGTTCATTTATACTTTCAATACTAATTGCATACTCAGCTTTTAGAGTTTCATTCTCATGCTCAAGCTTTTTGTAGTCAGCTGATTCTTGAGGTTTTTCAACCTGAAGTTTCAGTGATCTTATTTGCTCTTTTGGGCAGAGTCATCTCTTCATTAAGCTTGGCAAATGCACAAACAATATTTGAATTTGTAATTCAGCATTTATTCAAACGATTCAAATAGTGCATTTCATTTAATTTGTAGAAGTTACCTCAGTTTTCAGAATTATCAAATTCTATGGCAGTTAAGCATAAAGTCTCAGGTACTTCTTCAAATTCTTTATCAGACGACTGACGGTCTGAATAAGATGTGCAGGAGTTTATTAGCTTTGCTGCATCAGCTAACTTTGATTTGCTCTTACTTAGCTTACGCTCCTTTTTGGCACGCTTTTCCTTTTCAGCAAACTTCTCTGATGATAAGTGTGGATGATCTTTGATCAAGAGTCCATACTCTTCTTCATTGTTCTCTCTAAGTTTTGCTTTGGAGGAATCCCTGTTTTCCTGAAAATGATCAGAAGAAGATGAAGTAGCATTTTTATATTTTAATTTCATTTTCTTCTTGTAGAACTTCTCAAAATCATTCAGCAGCAACGTCGTCAGCGGTGTAGACTTTTTCTGAACTCAGCAGAGTCTTCTGTTTTGACTTGTCTGTTGATTTTCTTGGCTTGTCTGACGCCATTAGAGCAGCAGTAGGGTCTGAACTGGTTGACACTTCTAATCCCATTCTTGGCATCTTGTACCATACGCTTTGAGGGAGCATAACAGTTCGGAAAGAGAAATCTTCTCGAAATCCCTTGATTCTTCCATGGCTGTCACCTTCATGTTGAATTTGGGTGGCAAGGCCTTGAGAACCTTTGCTGTGATCTCCTTGTTCGAAAATTCTTTACCAAACCTTAGAACTTCATTCAGAGCTTTGCTAAATCTGATATCTATCTGATCAATCGTTTCACCAGAGTTCATCTTGAAATTTTCAAACTCCTCAAGAGCCACACTGAGCTTGTGTTATTTGATAGCGTCGTTTCCTTCGCTTAGCTCGCAGACTTTATCCCACATCTCTTTTGCAGTTTTGAAATGCTTGATCTTCTGGAATCTGTCTTCGTCTACAGCTTTGAATATGATGAGCTTAGCCTTTTTATCAAGGTTTACTAACTTGACTTCTTTGGGTGTCAGCTCATCCAGCTCTTTGTCAACTATCTGATCTGGTTGGCCAGCAACCTTCACAGTCTTCTGAAATCTGAATGGTACTTTTGTAATACACGTGAACATGTTGTCGTCGTAAGCAGCAAGAAGGATTTCCATTATGATTTTCCAGCTTTCAAAGTCCATAAGGCCAATGTGAGGAACATGGCTTATGCATTCCATTTTTCAAAAGGTTTTTGATTTTCAAAATATGCCTCTTTTTAAAAAATTTGAAAAACACACCTTGGATCAAGCTCGTTGATCAGGCAACTGATTCAAATGAACCACCCGCTCTGATACCACTTGTTGGTCCCAAAAGTGGTCGATGAGGTCCAGAGGGGGGGGAGTGAATAGACCTCTGAAAACTTTAAAACTTTTTCTCTAACTTTTTATGTCAGCAGACTAAGCTGATCTCGAATTCTTAAGACTACTAAGCTGTTCGCGCACAAAGCTTTTAGCAGCAGAGTTGGCCACTCAGCTGATTCAGATGAAATATCAAAGTTTTAGAAACTAGTTGGCAGCGGATTTGTCAAGTGTTTTTCAACAAATCTGTTCCTCTTTAAGTTTTCTTACACAAAAGATTTTATCCCCAGTTTTTACAACTCCTTTTAAAATCTGTTGGTCCATTTCGTATGTTTGAGTTCTTTTGAAAATATGCAAAGTAAACAACAGTAAATCAAACACACATAATTTTTATAGTGGTTATATGGATGAAAATCCTTTAGTCCACTCTTCCAAGTCACACAAATCTTGGGTTATACTAGAAAACACAAAGTTAACAGTATACAATGCTTGCGCCAAACAACAAATGAAATGGCCACAAGTGCGCTGTAAGAAATCACAAAGAAATCCTACTCTCCGAAGCTAGATCACTCACTTAGACGGATCTACACTCCTCACACTATTTTCAGTATAGGAGGTCACAATGAAAACCTACACTAAGAAGCTGTATCACTTACACAGATGGATATACACTCCTCTCTCTTTTCAGTTGAAAGTCACTCAGACAGACAACGTGAGTTCTTTGTTCTTCAACGAAAAGCTTCTTCAACAAATGACTAGGCTTGTGATCAAACGACTCAACTGATGGATCTTGCTCTATAGATGTGATCTTGAATTTTGCAAGTCTCTCTTCAGATCTTCAGTCAGTCTTCTATTTATACTCCCGGATTTGAATTTCTGCCCGTTGAAGGAAGGCGAAATTACTCTTTAACCCAGAGCAACAGTCTTATTCTCTTACGGCAGCTTTTGCTTTTGTAGACTGTCCTCTGTACACTCTGCTGTACGGATATTCACTTTATGTCCAGTCGCATTTAATGCACTCAGCTGGTTACCGTTGATAGGATAGTGCCCAGCAAGTCAATTCTTTTTAGCTTGTACTAGGTCTATTCTGTAATAAACAATCTTTGATTCTTATGAATAATACGCACGTTTATTTATAACTGTATAGAATAAACAATGGCCAAATTCATCTCTCGCGAATACATTTAAGCGATTGGATGAAATCCTTAGATCACATTCGACTATGGGACGATTCACTTCGGTATTGAGTGCAATCATGAAACAGTCTCTAAGGTCGTGATCTTAAAACACGTTCCAAGTCATAGATTCCGAACGAGACGGGGTATCGAAGGAATCGCCAAGACTTGTATGAATATGCATGATTCACATGGAGTGAATTTGTAGAGTTTCATGAACAAGACATTTGATGTCAGTGCATATGAGTAGGTGGTTCGATAGGGGATCGAACGCATCGAACGACCCGAACAGAGAAACCCATTGTGGAAGCGCATGACGCATATCGGTGATGGGATGTTTCTCAAAGACTTATAATAGTGTACGGTTTAGTCCTTAGACTTGAGGTGCTAGGGCGAATTCGGTGCATGGGTATATGTACTTAGATTTAGGTACTGGTCACGTAGCCTGACCATAATGTGCCTAAGTTGGGTGCCTATAGTTGTGTACGCGAGTGGTTAGTACCAAGATGGAATCTACCGACTCGTCGTAATGGATGAGAGAATTTCCTATACGATTCTTAGATAATAGATACGAGAAACCCGTGATCACGGTCGGTGACGGATTTGGAAAGGGGTTTCCAAATTTAGCAGTCACATTGGATTATTATCCCGAATTAGAAAGTATAGTTATTGAGATAATTAGAGGTGCCGATCAATTCACACACCCTAGGTCTCAATCGGGAAATTATGTCGATAGAAGGACCGTATGTACATGGCAATTTTAAGAGGTGAGGTTCACAAATATCAATTCACCTGAAGTTGGGCTTCATGGGCTTGTGGCTAGACATCGACCATGAAGTTTGGGTACTCCTGAATTAATAAGGGAGATTAATTCTGGAGTGGTCAATTAAAAGGGTTTAATTGATCGGAGCATTTAATTGCTCATAAATTAAATCACAAAAGGTTCGTGGGCCTGCTGCCAATTGATGGTGAACCTAGAGGGTCACACACAATACAGTTGGACAGTGACAGTCATAAAAGGAAATATTTGATTTAAGGGAGTTAAATCAATTAAATGAATTAAAGTGTTAATTCAATTGGAAAGATAATTAATTAGATGGTCTAATTAATTAAATATTATTAAGGTGTTAATTAATTGAGAGATAATAATTAATTGGATTAATTGGGCTGATTTAATTAATGGTTAATTAAATTAAGTTGCAAGACATGGGCCTTTTAATTAAAAGCCCAGAAGAAGTCTTGCAAGATAAGGGTGGGGCGATTTTGGCTAAGGATAAGAAGGGAGAGTTTGTTTTCTTGTATGACAAGGAGGATCTAAGAAGATATATGTGTATATCTTATTTCCTTATAAGATGAGGAAAAGATCTTGAAGAGATATCTACAAAGAGAATGATTCTTCTCTTATAAATATATATCTCCTCACAACTCTTCTACACACTTGAAGAATTCACTCTTGCACACTAAACCCTAGCCGTCCCATACCCTAGCCGCCCCCTGCACAAGCGCCGCCCCCCTTCTCTCTCTGTCTTCCATAGCTGGATTTAGATCTGAATCTAGATCTGTTTCTTCCTCCATTGACAGCCTTCTACTTCTAGTTCGTAGCCTGTGAATAGAAGGTGTTGCTACAATCCAATTGGTGTGGATACACTCTGGAGGTGAGACAATTGGATCACTCGTTGTGAATCAGCAAAAAGCCGGAGATTGCCACCACCTTGCCTGCAGTGAGGTAAATCGCATATCTCCTCCTTTTATCTATTGTAGATTGTTTGATTCAACCTTTTCGCATACATAAGGTGTAAAATATATCTTGGGTCTGCTGGGGTGCCTCGGAAAAATTTTAAATTCCGCACTCTTGTTGTTTTGACAACCGGGGCATTCCCAACAGTGGTATCAGAGCCAATTCCATTACTATTATGCGAAAAGGCCTGAACATAAATAAATATATAGATATTTGTGATTGTTATGTTCTGTGTGATGATTCTTGCTTGTTATGTCATGATCTTTGATTGGGTAAAATCGCATATTAAGATTTGGGGCAAATTTATAGTTTTTGAAACTTCAGGACTTTTTATGCAAATCACGATTTTGTGAAATAAAGGGCTGGAAATTTATTTTCTGTTTTCTGGAAATATTTGAAAAATCTGGACTGTTTTTGCAAATCTGGTCTGTACGTATTTTTGGGTCGGTTTTGCAATTTCCAAAAATTAAAGGACTGTTTTGTAATTTCCGAAAGTTCAGGGGTCTGTTTGCGAAACTAAAAATTTTCTGGATTCAAATTTTAATTTTCTGTCCTCTGGCCGATTTGTAAATTGGGGCTGTTTTGCAATTTTCAAATCTTTGGGGTTAAAAGTGCAATTTCCGTGAGATGAGGGGCCGAACTGTAATTTTCAAAAGTTGAAAAATACGAGTTTGATTTTATGCGGAAAAATTGTTTTGTTTACCCGAAAATTGATTTTGTCATAATTAGTAGTGACTAAAGTAAGAATCATAGGATGTTATTTTTAAAAGGAGTTTTAAAAGTAAGAAAGAAATACGTAAAAAGTTGTTTGCTTGTTTCTTTCTCTACGTGAACTGTTTACGTGGTTTTCGATCGTGCCGAGCCTTGACCCTAGGGTAGAAGTGATTGGTTTAATTTATTGATTGGTTTTTATTGGGCCTACGAGCCTTAAGTTTTTGGGCCACTTTGAGCCTTTGTAATAGATAGGGCTTTACTGTTTTAAATAGTTTAGGATGGAGGCCCGTTACAAGCAAGGTGGGAGCCCAAGAAAGAATGAAGGTCATGTATGCATGGTTATTTTTGTAATAGCCTAGGTCCGTTAAGAACCCTTTAGATTGACCAATTGGGCCAACATCATAGCTCGATGATGGCCCACATAGGAGGCTCCCGATCGAAAACATATTGTGGTAGTATGCATGCTAGGCTTGTATGTTTTAATTTATTTATCGATTTATTTATTTAGCTTGTATGTGATGCGCGCTAGAATCTAGATCGTAAATAAAAGATAAAGCATAACTTATGCGGTGAGATCTCGAGGAGAGTTACTTTGAACTTTCAAACCCGAAAACCCCCTCTTGAATTAAATATTAAGTCAAATTGGTTACATTTAAAATGAAGTTTTAAAGATCCAAGCCTTCCATCAATAGGAACTAGCGTGAGTTGTCTACTTATTGATAGAGGTGATCCAGAGTCTGGCACCCGAGTCAAAGAAAGGGACAATACGCAAAATTCCTTGACTCCTGTTTTTAACTAAACTAGACAAGGGCGAGGACTGGTCGGGATGTGAATATCGACTGATTACCAGTTACGGGGATTTCACGACCGGGCCTGTTGCTCATCATGATTGATGGGATAGACTTAACGATTAGTAACACTTATGATGTAGCAGTGCTAGATAAGTGAGAAAACCGAGGAAAAATAGCTTGAAGGTTGTGTAGTGACACAATTGGTAAAAGTATACCTACCTGGAGAATTAATTGTATGGCCACGAGTCGTGGGTGCAATTAATGTCTGCTGGGACGTCAAGACCTACTAGGAAATAAGATTTCCCGAGCAATCATAGGGGTGATTGATTCGACAAAATAGTGGGAGAACTTTTTCGAAACCAAGAACAAAATTCGTTAATTATAAGTATTAGGCATAGATCAGTCAGCTAAACGTTGTCTTCTTTTCATTTGTAGATATTTATTGAACAATGTCTAAAAATCCATTATCTGTCATCCTCGACGCTAATAAACTGAATGGGTCAAACTTTGTCGACTGGCTAAGAAACTTGAGGATAGTCCTCGACTCCGAACGTCGGAGCTATGTACTCGACACGCCTATGCCTGCTGCACCCGCAGCACGAGCTACTGAGGAACAACGAACCGCCCATGCCAAAAGGGTTGATGATGATCTTATTAGCTTCAATGTCAAATGAGCTGCAGAAACAGCATGCTGGTATACCGCTTGCTAGAGATATACTTCTCCACCTCCAACAGGTGTTTGGAGAAAGGTCTCGTACCGAAAGGTTCGCAGCCACTAAGGAGTTGTTTAAATATCAAGATGGTTGAGGGAAGCAGTGTCAAGGATCATTGTCTGCGTTTCATCAACCTAATTGAAAAATTGGGGAGATTGGAAGTAGAATTGCACGCTGATCTTAGCACTGATCTTCTCCTCCATACTCTGCCTCGCTCGTTCGACCAGTTCGTGTTGAACTTCAACATGGAAGAGAGAAACCTTGCTCTTCACGAACTGACCAATCTGTTGGTTACGGCAGAAGCCACTCTTAAGAAAGAGAAACACCTGATGATTGCTCACCAATCGAAGGCTGCAAAGCCTAAGAAAGGTAAAAAGAAGAAGAAGGTGTTCTCTTCTAAAGCAGTCACCAAGGTTGTCGAGAAAAAGCGCAAAAGCCCAGAAGACGAATGCTTCCACTGCAAGAAAGCAGGGCACTGGAAAAGGAACTGCCCAGACTGTTGGGTTATGCCCCGATTGTCAAAACAACGAGAGTGCGGAATTTAAAATTTTCCGAGGCATCCCATCAGTCCCATAAATCGATCTCCATATTATTTATGTGAAATAGGTTGAATCAAACAGTAACAGAAAACAAAGGGGGTGTTTTGCGAAATACCTCAAAACTTGTTTCGGTTTTTCTAGTTTGATTCACGAAGCAGTGATCCAATTGTCTCACCTCCAGAATGTATCCACACCAGATGGATTGTAGCAACGTTTCCAAATCACAGGCTACGAACTAGATCTTGGAAACTTGTCAGTGAAGGAAGAGTTGGAACTGGATCCAGCTCTTGAACCAGATCCAGATGAAGAAGAGAAGAAGAAGAGGGCGGCGGCCACAGGGTTTTTGCGGCTAGGGTTGGGCGATTTTCTTCTCAATTTTCAGCTATATTTTTCTCTTGTGTTTTTGATCACTTATGGTTGCTTCATTAGCTTATGGAAGAATTATGAAGAGAGATATTTATAAGAGAAGAGTCCTTCTCTTAATAGATATCCTTTTCCATGTACATCAATATCTCTTTTCCTTATCTCATTAGGAAATAAGATATACAAGTATATCTTATAGATTTTCCTTATCTCATTAGGAAACTAGATATACATGAATCTCTTCCTTCTTTCTTGTCCCACAAGAAACAAATTCTTCCAACTTTCCTTAGCCTCAAAAATCGCCCCTATGCCTTATTCATGTAAATCCGAAAATTTCATGATAAATCCTTCTTCCATTTAATTAATTAACTACTTTAATTAATCTCATAATTAATTAGATAATCCAATTAATTAATTAGACACTCTAATAAATTAATTAGATATTCTAATTAATAATTCTTCTTCTTGAATTAACACTTTAATTCATTAACTTTGATTTCTTTGAATTAACACTTTAATTCATCAACTTTGATTTAACTTCCTTAAATCAACTATTTCCTTTTTGACTGTCACTGTCCAACTGTATTGTGTGTGACCCTCTGGGTTCACCATCAATTGGCAGCAGGCCCACGACTTTCGTGATTTAATTAATGAACAATTAAATGCTCCGATCAATTAAACACTTTTAATTGACCACTCCAGAATTAATCTCCTTTATTAATTCAGGAGTACCCACACTTCATGGTCGATGTCTAGCCACAAGCCCATGAAGCCCAACTTCAGGTGAATTGATCTTGTGAACCTCACCTCTTATAATTGCCATGTACATACGGTCCTTCTTTCGACTTATTTCCCGATTGAGACCTAGGGTGTGTGAATTGATCGGCACCTCTAATTATCTCAATAACTATACTTTCTAATTCAGGATAATAATTCCAGTGTGACTGCTAAATTTGGAAACTCCTTTCCAAATCCGTCACCGACTGCGGCCGCAGGTTCCTCGGAACATATTATCTAAGAACGTATAGGAAATTCTCCCACCTTATCAGGATGAGTCGATAGATCCTTTCTTAGTACTAACCACTCGCGTACACGACTATACGCACCCAACTTAGGCACATTAAGGTCAGGCTACGTGACCAGCACCTAAATCTAAATACGTACACCCATGCACCGAATTCGCCCTAGTACCTCAAGTCTAAGGACTAAATCGTACACTATTATAAGCCTTGAGAAACATCCCATCACCGATATGCGTCACGCGCTTCCACAATGGGTTTCTCTGTTCGGGTCGTTCGATGCGTTCGATCCCCTATCGAACCACCTAGTCATATGCACTGACATCAAATGTCTTGTTCATGAAACTCTACAAATTCACTCCATGTGAATCATGCATACTCGTACAAGTCTTAGCGATTCCTTCGATACCCCGTCTCGTTCGGAATCTATGACTTGGAACGTGTTTTAAGATCACGACCTTAGAGACTGTTTCATGATTGCACTCAGTACTGAAGTGAATCGTCCCATAGTCGAATGTGACCTTAGGATTTCATCCAATCGCTTAGATAAGTTCGCGAGAGATGAAGTTGGCCATTGTTTAATTTACATACTATAAATAAACGGTCGTATATTTATTAATCCATAAGAAGGTAGTCCTCTTACAAGCTAATTAACATTGGCTTGCTGGGCACTATCCTATCAATCTCCCACTTGCCCTAAAGCCAATCACAACATTTCTAAGACCCATCTTATCAAGATGTCCTTCGAACTCTTTTGCGATAATGACTTTACTAGTGGATCTGCTAAGTTGTCTATTGAGATAACGTAACACTTTTACGTATCTCAACTATCTATGATTTATCTAATCATATGTTTTTGTGTTCAGATCGTTGGTGTGATCTCGATTCCCTTTCATTTAGCAATTGCCCTATTTTATCAGTGAAGATAACGATAGGCTTTTGCTATGCTAGGTATTACATCTAACCATTAGATGAATTTACTTATCCAAACACTTCCTTCTGCTGCATCCTATGCTGCGATATATATTCTGTTTGAGTTGGCAGTGGTAGACTATTGGGGTTTATTCCAATTTACCTCTGCTCCATCGAGACAGAATAAATCATCCACATCAGACTTGAAAGCTCGAATCATTAAATCCTTCGAGTTTCAATCCTCCACTACTACCGCAGACCAGCATTATATCCTTTAATTATCTTCGAGGATTGCTTTACGGCAGTCCAGTGTCCCTTACTGGTGTTTGACTAACAGTAGCTCGTGAAAATCACAGCATGTGTTAAGTCAGGTCTAGTACAAGACTTTGCATGCTACATGCAAACCAAATGCCTAAGCATAAGACTTTTTGAGACATCCTCTTCTTTCCTTATCAAATGTAGGGCTCATAGAGTAAGAAAAAGAGATTTTGTATCTCATTGGAACTAATCCTTTCTTGGATTCTTCCATATTGAATCTATTCAATATTTAGTCTATGTACTTAGATTTGGAGAATTGCAACATCTACTTCGTTCTATCTCTATAGATACGTATTGCCAATACGTGAGATGTAATTCCCAAATCTTATCATGGAGAATTTGCGTGAAAAACACGCTTTCGTCTGCGCTTGATATTCTGATATCGTCCTTGATAATCAGAACGTCGTCATGTTTTGTTACGAACTTTACTATGCTCCCACTGATTCTATTGCACAACTGGAATCCATATGCCTTTTGACGAAGTCAACAGTCTTGATCATCTTATCAAGTCGCATATTCCAAGTTTGGGATTATGTTAAGAGTCATAGATTGACCTATGGATTTGAATAAAGATCTTCTCATCAATTTCCAATTGTGAGAGGCAGAATTCATATCCAATAGTCATATTTTAGTAGTCAAACCACTTTTCTATGGCTAATAATTTCGAAATGGATTTTGACGTTAAAAAAAATGGAACGAAGGTATCTTCATTAGTCTTCAAAAAGCTTTTGAAGAATAACCTTCTGCCATTAAGCGAGTCAAACAAGTTGAACCTTTCCATTTCGGATCTCATGGCCTCATGCCACATCCCTTAGTCTATGTCAAACATAGTTTCTTTGTAATCATGGATCAATATCCAATTTATCAATCTCGTAAAATGGAATTTTGAGTTCCTTACGAATTTGATTTGAATCACGAAGTGTTTGTGCGTAATTTGTTTCAGTAGGTTAAGGATTTGCTCCCACTGTTTGTGGGGATGGGTCCAGATCTTGGACTTCATCAAGTTCCATGACATTCCCTATTTCCTTTGACGAAGAATTCATCAACAGAGGAACGGGTACTTATGAGAAACGATAGTCCTATTGTTTCTCATTGTCGCAGAACAGGTATCCAATGGATTTCGTTGGATATCCCACAAATTTGCGCGAATTGGATCTATCATCCAATTTATCGTGCAAGGGCATTATGCCATATCGTATATGGTACGGTGGTGTAAGGACTTACTTCGAAAGGTACTAGCCTAAGTATCCTCTTTGAAGAGTCAGGGGAGGCTATCCCCAAAAGTAAATAAGGAAGTTCAGCGAGGTCTTATCGTGAAATGAACTAAGTCTAACCAAGTTCAATTCCTACTTAATTCGCTCCATGAGAATTCTATTCTCGTTTAGATAATCAAGGAATTTATAGCTTATGTTTCGGCCAATTTGATTAGATCAAACGGTTTCAACATTATGCTCTTAATTACTTCATTTCCAAAAACTTCTTTGAACATTTCAACAATTTTGGAACTGTACTTCACAACGTACACATATGCTTTTCACGATTTAAAAATCGTAAGTATATTTGAAGTAACGTCCTTTTGAACTAACCTTTTAGTTCTCCACGTTTGTCTTCATGGATTAAATCCATTCGGTTGATATGCTTAGAATGCCTAGCAAACTTTATTTCGGTCACTATTCCTTTGAGACAAGATTCGTAAGATGCGAATTCATCTAAGTTCTATGTTTCAAGAATCTCAAACGGAATCAATCTTTCGAATCCTTCTTTTGGAAAAATGTCCAAAATATGCATTTCAAGTATGTGGGTGATTATCTTGTTGTTTTACTTTTCTCGATTTAGCATACAATTTACTAGAAGTTTTAATTGTTTATCATTGATTCATTTCTATGCTTTAAAGACATTCCATTCATAATGGTAAAGCATCAATATTTTGTACAAAGTAAAAGCTTTAAATAATATTCCATTCATAATGGTAAAGCAATGCTGTCTTGTACAAAAATTCGAAATAATACTCAAAAACAAAATAAAACCAAAACTCATGCTAAGACGAAAAACTAAGTAAAACACTTTGCTAAAAAGTAAAGTCTAGATTCTTCTCGACCCAACTCCTGAAGCATTTTTCCCTTATATATTGTTGCAACTCTTGCCTCCTCCTTCCAAGGAATGCCCTTCTTCCCAAGGGCAAGGGAATGCCGTCATCACCTGCAAACACTTTACAGAAATGAGGGTCTATGAGATGTCATACATCAAAAAGAAATAACTAGGTCATACCTTTGTTAATTCTCTTCAGGAATTTCTTTCCAGCAAGCATCCTTAGTTGCTTATCTTTCTTACACAAGGGGCAATCCTTTCCTTCACTCAGACCCAAACCCTGTAGATGGGCTTTCTCATATTTGTCCAACAACTTGCGCAAATCGTTTGTCTTAATCCCATCACATGGAATTTCCAAATGATGCACAAAATGAGAAAATGAGTCAGACAAGCCAGTGAGAATAATTTCTATCTCATCATTCTGATCCAAATCAGCGCCTAGCTTTTTGATTCGTTTCATCATCTTGATTAGGTAAGAACAATATTCTCTAACATTGTCGAACCCAACCATGCTTGTCTCGTAGAGTGAATAACTCATGATTTGTCCCAAAGTTTGTTCGTACATGATTGTGGATTTTGAATGGCTATATATAAACAATTTAAAAGACAACAATAAGCAGACAGGTTTAATAAAATACTTATAATTAACGAAAATTGGACTTTTTATCGAAAAAGTTCTCCCACTATTTTTATCGAAACAATAACCCCTTATTTGTTCGGGAAATCCTATTTCCTAGTAGGTCTTGATGTCCCGGCAGACATTAACTGCACCCACGACTCGTGGCCATACAATTAATTCCCTAGGTAGGTATACTTTTACCAATTGTGTCCCTACACAACCTTCAAGCTATTTTGCCTCGGTTTTCACATTTATCTAGCACTGCTACATCATAAATGTTACTATTCGTTAAGTCTAACCCATTAATCACGATGAGCAACGGGCCCGGTCATGAAATCCCCGTAACTGGTTATCGGTCGATATACATGTCCCGACCAGTCCCCACCCTTGTCAAGTTTTTAAGGAAAACAAGAATCAAGGAATTTTGCGTATTGTCCCTTTCTTCGCCTCGGGTGCCAGACTCTGGATCACCTTAATCGATAAGTAGACAACTCACGCTAGTTCCTATTAATGGAAGGCTTGGATTTATAAAACTTCCTTTTATAGTTAACCCAATATGACTTAATATTTATTCAAGAGGGGATTTTCGGTTTTTGAAAGTTTGAAGAAACTCTCCTCGAGATCTCACCGCATTAATTATGCTTTATCATTTATTTACGATCTAATTACTAGCGCGCATCACATACAAGCCATAAATAAATCGACAAATAAAACAAAACATTCACACCTAGCATGCATGCTATCACAGTATGTTTTCGATCGGGAGCCTCCTATGTGGGCCAGCATCGAGCCATGATGTTGGCCCAATTGGTCAATCTAATTGGGTTCTTAATGGACCTAGGCTATTACAATAATAACCATGCATACATGGCCTTCATTCCTTCTTGGGCCTCCACCTTGCTTGTAATGGGCCTCCATCCTAAACTATTTAAAACAGTAAAGCCCTATTCTATTACAAAGGCTCAAAGTGGCCCAAAAACTTTAAGGCTCGCAGGCCCAATAAAAACAACACAATTAAAATTAAACCAATCACATCTACCCCTAGGGTCAAGGCTCGGCGCGATCGAAAACCACGTAAACAGTTCACGTAGAGCAAGAAACAAGCAAACAACTTTCACATATTTCTTTTCTTCCTTATTTTAAAACTCCCTTTTAAAATAGTCCATGATCCTTACTTTAGTCTCTACTAATTATGATAAAATTAATTTTCGGATAAACAAAAACACCTTTTATGCACAAATACAGATTCTGTTTTTCAACTTTTGAAAATTACAGTTTGGTCCCTTAACTTTCGAAAATTATATTTTTGACCCCTCAAGTTTCGGGAATTAACAATTTAAAGCCAAAAATTTTGACAGCTGCAAATCAGTCCAGAAAACAGGAACTTACAGAATCTACCCAGAAATTTTCGTTAATTGCAAACAGACCCCTGAACTTTACGTAAATTACAAAAACAGCCCAAACTTACGGAAATTGCAAACAGACCCAGTTTTCAAAAAATCCAGAAAATTACAATTTCAGTCCAGAAACATGCAGAAAACGAAATTTTCAATTTTGGTCCAGTTTTTCGTAAATCGCTATTTGCAAAAACAGTCCACTAATTTTCGGAAATTCAAAATCGGCCCAAACTAATTCATGCAAATTTATCCGAGCATACATAATATCATAACAAGCAAGAATCATCACACAGAACATAATAATCACCAATATCATATATTAAATTATGTTCAGGCCTTTTTCACATAATAATAATGGAGTTGGCTCTGATACCACTGTTGGGTATGCCCCGGTTGTCAAAACAACGAGAGTGCGGAATTTAAAATTTTCCGAGGCATCCCATCAGTCCCATAAATCGATCTCCATATTATTTATGTGAAATAGGTTGAATCAAACAGTAATAGAAAACAAAGGGGGTGTTTTGCGAAATACCTCAAAACTTGTTTCGGCTTTTCTAGTTTGATTCACGAAGCAGTGATCCAATTGTCTCACCTCCAGAATGTATCCACACCAGATGGATTGTAGCAACGTTTCCAAATCACAGGCTACGAACTAGATCTTGGAAACTTGTCAGTGAAGGAAGAGTTGGAACTGGATCCAGCTCTTGAACCAGATCCAGATGAAGAAGAGAAGAAGAAGAGGGCGGCGGCCACAGGGTTTTTGCGGCTAGGGTTGGGCGATTTTCTTCTCAATTTTCAGCTATATTTTTCTCTTGTGTTTTTGATCACTTATGGTTGCTTCATTAGCTTATGGAAGAATTATGAAGAGAGATATTTATAAGAGAAGAGTCCTTCTCTTAATAGATATCCTTTTCCATGTACATCAATATCTCTTTTCCTTATCTCATTAGGAAATAAGATATACAAGTATATCTTATAGATTTTCCTTATCTCATTAGGAAACTAGATATACATGAATCTCTTCCTTCTTTCTTGTCCCACAAGAAACAAATTCTTCCAACTTTCCTTAGCCTCAAAAATCGCCCCTATGCCTTATTCATGTAAATCCGAAAATTTCATGATAAATCCTTCTTCCATTTAATTAATTAACTACTTTAATTAATCTCATAATTAATTAGATAATCCAATTAATTAATTAGACACTCTAATAAATTAATTAGATATTCTAATTAATAATTCTTCTTCTTGAATTAACACTTTAATTCATTAACTTTGATTTCTTTGAATTAACACTTTAATTCATCAACTTTGATTTAACTTCCTTAAATCAACTATTTCCTTTTTGACTGTCACTGTCCAACTGTATTGTGTGTGACCCTCTGGGTTCACCATCAATTGGCAGCAGGCCCACGACTTTCGTGATTTAATTAATGAACAATTAAATGCTCCGATCAATTAAACACTTTTAATTGACCACTCCAGAATTAATCTCCTTTATTAATTCAGGAGTACCCACACTTCATGGTCGATGTCTAGCCACAAGCCCATGAAGCCCAACTTCAGGTGAATTGATCTTGTGAACCTCACCTCTTATAATTGCCATGTACATACGGTCCTTCTTTCGACTTATTTCCCGATTGAGACCTAGGGTGTGTGAATTGATCGGCACCTCTAATTATCTCAATAACTATACTTTCTAATTCAGGATAATAATTCCAGTGTGACTGCTAAATTTGGAAACTCCTTTCCAAATCCGTCACCGACTGCGGCCGCAGGTTCCTCGGAACATATTATCTAAGAACGTATAGGAAATTCTCCCACCTTATCAGGATGAGTCGATAGATCCTTTCTTAGTACTAACCACTCGCGTACACGACTATACGCACCCAACTTAGGCACATTAAGGTCAGGCTACGTGACCAGCACCTAAATCTAAATACGTACACCCATGCACCGAATTCGCCCTAGTACCTCAAGTCTAAGGACTAAATCGTACACTATTATAAGCCTTGAGAAACATCCCATCACCGATATGCGTCATGCGCTTCCACAATGGGTTTCTCTGTTCGGGTCGTTCGATGCGTTCGATCCCCTATCGAACCACCTAGTCATATGCACTGACATCAAATGTCTTGTTCATGAAACTCTACAAATTCACTCCATGTGAATCATGCATACTCGTACAAGTCTTAGCGATTCCTTCGATACCCCGTCTCGTTCGGAATCTATGACTTGGAACGTGTTTTAAGATCACGACCTTAGAGACTGTTTCATGATTGCACTCAGTACTGAAGTGAATCGTCCCATAGTCGAATGTGACCTTAGGATTTCATCCAATCGCTTAGATAAGTTCGCGAGAGATGAAGTTGGCCATTGTTTAATTTACATACTATAAATAAACGGTCGTATATTTATTAATCCATAAGAAGGTAGTCCTCTTACAAGCTAATTAACATTGGCTTGCTGGGCACTATCCTATGACAGACTACCTGAAAATGGTAGCCAAAGGTATTTTCTTGGTTGAAGTTAATATTTCTATTAACTGTGCATCATGGGTGTTAGACACCGCAGCAGGTTCTCATATCTACAATGATTTGCAGGTAATGGGAGCAGTAAGAACACTTAAGCCCGGGGATAGGATCCTGCGTTTTGGAAACGGAGCAAGAGTTGCTGCAGAGGCTATAGGGGACGTGGAGTTAGTGATAGGGAATTTTACTTTACTTTCAAAAAACTGTTTGTACGTACCAACAATTATTAAGAACATTATTTCTATTCCGTTATTAGATAATGATGGTTTTAATTTTTCCATTATGAATGGATCTATGAGCATAATTAAAAATGGTTTAATCTATGCTAGTGGTACTTTGATGGATGGTCTTTATTCCCTTGAACCCACAAACTACAACGTTTTGCACATACAATCAAGAAAAAGAAAATACGATAATCACACACCACAACTTTGGCACGCTAGACTTGGACATATCTCCAAGAGTAGGATCCAAAAGTTGGTTTCCTCTAAGGCTCTTGAAATACAGAACTTAGATGAACTTCCGACTTGCGAATCTTGTCTCAAAGGAAAGATGACCAAATCACCCTTCACCGGGAATCCTGAGCGAACCAAACAAACGTTGGATTTGATCCATACTGACGTTTGTGGACCACTGAGTGCCAGTGCAAGAGGAGGATACTCCTACTTCATAACATTCACTGACGACTTCAGTCGTTATGGATATGTGTACTTGATGAAGTACAAATCCGAAACTTTTGAAAAGTTCAAGGAGTTTCGAATGGAAGTAGAAAACAAACTTGGATATAGTATTTAAGCACTTCGATCTGATCGAGGAGGAGAATACTTAAGTCAAGAATTCCTCGATTATCTAAAAGAGAATGGGATTCTCGCTCAGCGAACTCCCCCTAGGACGCCCCAACTCAATCTGATATCCCACTCGGCTGATGATAACCAATCTGATATCCCACTCGGCTGATTCGGTTACTTCGCTTCAAGACCTTGAGATAGGTTTCACTAAGCTGTTCTTAGTTGATGACTTAACCTTTTGATCTTCAAAACCATTATGGCCTTGTTGTCATCTTCAAAACCTTCTCTAATTTATACCAAAAGATCTGGTAAAGACTGATAAAGAAATTGCTGCTTCAGAGGAGTCCGCTGAAGAACAGCTTGATCCGTACAGGAAAAACAAAAGGATTGAGGAAATCAGAGCTAACATTGAGGCCGCTGTAAAAGAAGAAAAATTAAAGAAGGCCAAGAAATTAACTCTAAGTTTCTCAATTGATGAAGATGAAGACGAAGAAGAAGAAGAATTAGAATACTAGATTAGATTACTTCGTTCTTTCATTTCAATGAAAAATTTTGCAACTTTTTCATTTCTTTGTGTAATCTGATTGTAAATGATAAATATAAATCAAAGATTACTACTTCCAACTCAATTTATATCTCAGAAATTTTGTGTGAAGACTTAACTTTAGTTAGTTACAGGTACTTAGCTGAAGTTTTGTCATCATCAAAAAGGGGGAAATTGTTGGATGAAGATGAAGAAGTGAAGGAGGTTTTGATGATTTCCAAATGTCATCAGCTAAGTAATGGAAGCTTAGCAACCTCTAAGAAATTCAATCTGAGAAGACAAGTAAAATTAGAAGGGTTGAATTTTGGTCCAGAAGACTATTGATCTGATGCTGAGTACGGAATCAGACGGGTGAATTTCAGCAGAGTCAAATCAGATGAGTTCGATTTGAATCAGCAGAGTAGATTCCATCATCAGAGTAGAAGTGATCAGGAAGTTATTACAACGGTAATAAATGCACTCAGTGTAATAAATGTTGTAAGAAGACGGTATTAAAGACAAATGATTGAAGAGAAACCTCAGATCAGCAAGGTGCATTTACTGCGACGTGACAGAAAGTACAGCAGAACTGTACAGTGAACAGTTGCAGAAGCCCTTCTGAAACAAGGACCAGTACTATAGGAAAATCTGAAAATCTGTCATTTCTCAACGGGTAGAAATTCAAATCCTCAAGTATAAATAGTTCTGAATTCAAGAGTTAGAGACAACGAAGAACACAACAACTGAGAGCAATGTTGGGTTATTGGTAACGTCAGAACGTTAAAATCAGCAGAATTTAAAATTTTAAAAATAACCCAAACAAGATCTTTATTCATCTAGTCATACGAAAAGGATTTTTACATAAATCGAAACATCCATAGGGTGTTTAGCGATTTTACCTTACCACGGGAACGGTGGTGATTTTTCTCCGGTCTTCTTTCAGATCTGCAGGATTTGGTTCGGAGAAGCACCCCATGTGTTGTGCCTCTAGCGGTATCCACACCAACTGGATTGAAGCAACTCCTTTGGATCCTCAGGCTCAGAACTAAGATCCAAAGGTTATCAAGCAAGGAAGAAAGAAGAGAAGACCAGATCTAGATCCAGATCTAGATCTGAAAGATGAGAAGGGGGCGGCCACTCCAGATGGAGAAGGGGGCGGTGGCCACTGCTCTTGGAGAGAGGGGGGCACGAAATTTTGTGTCTGGTAGGGCTTAGGTTTTTCACTTATGACTTATGGAAGAGTATGAAGATATATATATTTATAAGAGAAGAATTCTTCTCTTAATAGATATCTCTTCCATGTATATCAAGATCTTTTTCCTTATCTCATTAGGAAACAAGATATACATGTATATCTCTTAGATTTTCCTTGTCACACAAGAAAACAAACTCTTCCATTATTTATCTTGCAAAATCGCCCCTTATCTAGTTTAGGAAAGTAGAATCCCATTGTATCTTTATTTCCTTAACTAACTAGGTCTCCTTTAATTAATTAAACTCTTTAATTAATTAGACTCTTTAATTAATTAAACTCTTTTAATTAATTCAGCCCATTTAATTAATTAATCCAATTAATTAATTAATTCTTCTCCATTAATTAATTAGACTACTTCTAATTAATATTTTTCTCCTTTAAGAATTAACACTTTAATTCTCCAGTTTTGATTTAACTCTTTAAATCAAACTTTTCCTTATATGATTTGTCGCAGTCCAATTGTATTGTGTGTGACCCTCTAGGTTCACCATCAATTGGCCGCGGGCCCACGACTTTCGTGATTTAATTTGTGAGCTTATTAATTGCTTCGATTAATTGAACCCCTTCAATTAACCACTCAAGAATTAATCTCCTTATTAATTCATGAGTACCCACACCTCATGGTCGATGTCTAGCCACAAGCCCATGAGGCCCAACTTCAGGTGAATTGATCTCAGTCAACCTCACCTCTTATAAGTACCATGTACATACGGTCCTTCTATCGACTTAATTTCCCGATCGAGACCTAGGGTGCGTGAATTGATCGGCACCTCTAATTATCTCGATAACTATACTTTCTAATTCCGGATAATGATTCCCGTGTGACTGCTAAATTTGGAAACCCCTTTCCAAATCCGTCACCAACTGTGGCCACAGGTTTCTCGGAATCTATTATCTAAGAACGTATAGGAAATTCTCTCAACACACTACGTTGAGTCGGTAGATCCCTTATTGATGCTAACCATTCGCGTACACAACTATACGCACCCAACTTAGGCACACAATGATCAGGCTACGTGATCGGTACCTAAATCTAAGTACGCACACCCATGCACCGAATTCGCCCTAGCACCTCAAGTCTAAGGACTGAATCGTACACTATTATAAGTTTGAGAAACATCCCATCGCCGATGTGCGTCATGCGCTTCCACAATGGGTTTCTCTGTTCGGGTCGTTCGATGCGTTCGATCCCCTATCGAACCACCTACTCATATGCATTAGCATCAAATGCCTTACTCATGAAACGCTACAAATTCACTCCATGTGAATCATGCATATTTATACAAGTCTTTGCGATTCCTTCGATACCCCGTCTCGTTCGGAATCTATGACTTGGAACATTTTTAAGATCACGACCTTAGAGACTGTTTCATGATTGCACTCAATACCGAAGTGAATCGTCCCATAGTCGAATGTGATCTTAGGATTTCATCCAATCGCTTAAGTGATTCGCGAGAGATGAAGTTGGCCATTGTTTGATTTACATACTATAAACAAATGAGCGTATTAATTCATTTATACTAGAGAAAGATTACGATAGTCCTAATACAAGCTAAATATATTGGCTTGCAGGGCACTATCCTATCAATCTCCCACTTGCCCTAAAGCCAATCACAAACGCTTCTAAGACCCATCTTCCAAAGATGTTCTTCGAACTCTTTTCGTGACAAAGAGTTTACTAGTGGATCCGCTAGGTTGTCTTCCGAGTCGACACGATCCATTATGTGTGTCAACTCTTACCAATGATTTCTCTAATCAAATGGTACTTTTCTCTCATTGTGTTTAGATTTCTGGTGAGATCTCGAGTCCTTTGCTTTAGCAACAACTCCATTGTTATCACAAAAGATAACCATGAGCTTCGCAATGCTAGGCACTACATCCAACTATTGGATGAAGTTTTTCATCCAAACACTTTCTTTTGTTGCATCCGTTGCTGCGATATATTATGCTTCAGTGGTTGAGTCGGCAACGGTGCTTTGCTTGGAACCTTTCCAATTTACCGCTACCCCATTGAGGCAAAATATGTATCCAAAATTGGATATATATATTCATCCACATCAGACTGAAAACTCGAATCATTAAATCCTTTGAGTTTTAATTCTCCATTACCACCGTTGACCAAGAACGAATCCTTAGTCTTTCTCAAGAACTTAAGGATATCTGTTACGGTGGTCCAGTACTCTTCACCGGAGTTTGACTAGTAACTGCTCGTGACACTTGAGCTGGTTCTACGTCTGGTCTAGTACATATTATAGCATACCACATGCTACCTTTTGTCGAAACATAAGGTATTTGAGACATTCTCCTTTATCCTCATTCGATGTAGGGCACATCAATTTGGGAAAAGAGATACAGTGTCTCATTGGAAGCAATCCTCTCTTGGATTCTTTCATACTGAATCTTTTCAGTATTGTTTCTATGTACTTAGATTGAGAGATTCCCAACATCTTCTTCGATCTATCTCTATAGATACGTATCCCAATACGCAAGATGTCTCTCCCAAATCTTTCATGGAGAATTGCATGGATAACCATGCTTCCGTCTGCACTAACATTCCGATATCATCCCAGATAAGCAGAATGTGATCGACATATAAAATATGAGCTTCATAGAGCTCCCACTAATCCTTTTGTACACTCAAGGTTCATATTCGTTTTTGATGAAGTCAAATGCCTTGACTGTCTCATCAAAACAAACGTGAATCTAAATGGATTCAGACATTGCTACTGGAGAAAAGGTTTCATCAAAGTCTGTTCCAGAACTTTGTGAATAGCCTTTTACCACTAGTCGAGTCTTAGAGGTCAACACCTCTCCATTTATTCCTAGCTTGAAGATCCATTCACTACTTACAGGGATAAAATCCCTCGGGTGGATCGACCAAGGTCCATACCTTGTTGGAATGTATGGAATCCATTTCGGATTGCATGGCCTCTTGCCATGATGCACGTCTACATCTAATGTAGCTTTTTCGTATATGGTAAAACCATATCTTTCAAGCTCTTCATGAACTTGATCAGATCTACGAAGTATTGGTGTACTAGATGATTCAGTAGTTTCTGGATTAACTCCCACTGTTTGCCGGGATGGGTCCAAATCTTGGACTTCATCAAGTTCCATGACATTCCCTATTTCCTTTGACGAGGATTTCATCAACTGAGGAACGGGTAGTTATGAGAAACGATTGTTTCTCATTGTCGTGGAACAGGTATCCAATGGATTTCGTTGGATACCCCACAATTATATACAAATTGGATCTACTAGCTAATTTATCTCCTTTCTAGTTCCCAACTTAGGCAGGAGATCTCCATACTCAATAGTAAAAGTGCAGAGGTATTTTGCCATACCTTTCTTGGTAAAGCTTTGTAGGCACGGACTTTGAAGGTACTTTGCTCAGTATCTTCGATGCAGCCAGGAGGACCAACCCCTAGAATGCATAAGGAAGCTTAACAAAACTCAACATGGATTGAACAATGTCTAACAATTTTCGATTCATTCTCTTAGACACTCCAATAAGTTGAGACGTCATAGGAAGAGTTTGTTGTATGAGAACCCCATTCTCAGTAAGATAATTGAGGAATTCTTGACTTAAGTATTTGCCACCTCGATCAAATCGAATGACCTTAATACTATGTCTTGTTGATTCTCTACTTAGTTTCGAAAATTTCTTTGAACTTTTCAAAGGTTTTTCGGATTTGTATCTCACTAGATACATATATCACTAACGACCAAAGTCATTAGCAAAAAGGTACGAGGTATGAGTAATCTACTCTTACACTAACCTTTAGTGGTCCACATTCATTCGTATGGATCAAATCCAAAGTTATTTGCTTCGCTCTTGATTCCCTGTGAAGGGAGATTTGGTCATCTTTCCTATGAGACCGGATTCGCAGGTTGGAAGTTCATCTAAGTTCTATATTTCAAGAGCCTTAGAAGAATCCAACTTTTGAATCCTACTCTTGGAGATATGTCCAAGTCTAGCGTGCCAAAGTTGTGGATTATTATCTTGGTATTAATTGAACTAAGTACATTAACTCAATAGAATTGAGTTAACGGTTTAATTCAATTAATTTGCTTCCTTTCAATTAACTCTTTAATTGATTCATCTACTTTTTCAATTAACCCTTTAATTGAAACGTTGATTAATTAATTAGACCTTCTAATCAATTAAACTAATCAGTGCCTTTCTAAGATTCAGTGGGATAATTCGACTTTTAGACTACTTGCGTTCTTTCGACTACCTTTATGGTCGATTTTAGAAAAGAACAACTTCTTCTTCACATTACTCTTCTTTGACTTTGCAGTCCATGAAGTGTAAACGATCATGACAGGTTTATCCTATTTGCCTTTTACCAATACTTTGGTTAATTCATGAAATGTGATGAACTTATCAAATAAGATCAGAGTGTTTCACGAATCATTTGAATGAGCACGGAGGAGAATTTAGATGGAGGTCAATGCTAAGATCACTTGCAGGCCTACGTTTAATCGATCCAGTTTTCAACTAGATTGAAAAAAACAAGGACAGTGATACTTTGACATTAGCTCCTTCACTTATTCTCGAGTTTTAAAACAACTCCTTAGTAGTCTCGAATCAAACGATTCGAAACTGCTCCTCAAAACAAGCTTTTGAAGTGGAGGTTTGTTTTAGAAGCTTCAGACATACTCTTATGTCGCTTCTTTAGCTCGTTCAATCTTGATTCTTATATGAGGAAACGATCGTTAAGATTCCCATACCCTACAGGTGATTCGTTCCACTTTTGAGACTCGTCCTTATATAAGGAAACGATCATTAATATTCCCATACCCTACGGGTGATTCGTTCCTCCTTTTAGACTCATCTCGGAAGTGCATCAGGCATAGGCTAGTTATTAAGAACATGATTCCGACTTTCGGAATTGAGGACAATCCTCAAGTTTCTAAGCCAGTCGATATTTTGATCCAGTTATTTTATAAGTCGAGGATAAATAGTAAAATGGATAATTATAGATATCTCAATATCTATTTTAAAGAGAAGACAAATATACAGAGGACTAGTTAATGAATAATACTTATAATCTACGAATGTTGGACTTTCTACCGTAAAAGTTCTCCCACTATTTTATCGAAACAATTGCCCCTTCAATTGTTCGGGAAATCCTATTTCCTAGTAGGTCTTGACGTCCCAGCGGACATTAATTGCACCCACGACTCGTGGCAATACAACTAATTCCCCAGGTAAGCATACTTATTGCCAATTGTGTCCCTACACAACCCTCAAGCTATTTTGCCTCGATTTTTGCACCCATCTAGCACTGCTACATCATGAGTGGTACTATTCGTTAAGTCTAACCCAATCAATCTCGATGAGCAACGGGCCCGGTCATGAAATCCCCGTAACTGGTTATCGGTCGATTATACATGTCCCGACCAGTCCCCACCCTTGTCGAGTTTATTAAATAAACAAGAATCGAGAGATTTCGCGTATTGTCCCTTTCTTCGCCTCGGGTGCCAGACTCTGGATCACCTTAATCGATAAGTAGACAACATACGCTAGTCCCTATTGATGGAAGACTTGGATTTATATAAATACTTCATTTTATTTTAACCCAATATGACTTAATATTTAATTCAAGAGGGGAGTTGCAGGTTTGAAAGTTTAAGGCAAACTCTCTCGAGATCTCACCGCTTCGATTATGAATTATCTTATTTACGTTCTAATATTCTAGCACGCATCACCATACAAGCCAAATAATAGAATCAATAAATAAATAAAACATAAATAAATAAACCTAGCATGCATTTCTAACACAATATGTTTTCGATCGGGAGCCACCTATGCTTGGGCCATCATTGAGCCAATAATGTTGGCCCATTTGGTCTATCTAATGGGTTCTTAATGGGCCTAGGCTATTACATTAATAACCAAGCATACTTGGCATTTATTCTCCATTGGGCTTCCTTCATGCATGTAATGGGCCTCCATCCTAAACTATTTAATGTAAAGCCCTAATCTATTACATTGGCACAAAAAGGCCCAAATAAAGGCTCGCAGGCCCAACAAAAATCCAAAGCAAAATAAACCAATCACATCTAAGGTCAAGGATCGGCTCGATCGAAAACCACGTAAACAATTCACGTTGAGCAAAGAAACAAGCAAACACATTTACTAGTTTCCTATCTTACTTTAATTATTTTAAACGCCTTTAAAATATTTCTCTAGATTCTTACTTTAGTCTCTACTAATCATAGGTAATCTATATTTGGATAAACAAAACCATTTTATGCATAAAAACAGAATAAAAATTTTCAACTTTTGAAAATTGCAATTCGGCCCTCCAACTTTTGGAAATTGCGATTTGACCCATGAAGTTTTGGAAATTACAATTTAACCCCAAAATTAAAACTGGGCAGAGGACTGAAAATAAAAATTTTATTTCCAGAAAAATTTCGAATTTGCAATTCAGCCCCTGCAGTTTTCGGTATTTACAAAACAACCCAAAACTTTTGGTAATTGCAAAACAGCCCCAAATTTGAAAATTTCCAGAAAGTTACAATTGAGTCCAGAAAATACACAGTTCGAAAATTTCAATTTCAGTCCAGATTTCCAACAAATCTCTAATCGCAAAAACAGCCCTTTATTTTCGAAAAATACAAAATAGGCCCAAAACGTTTTATGCAATTTTACCCAAAAGTCAGATCTACCAATAACAAGTAAGAATCAATAACACGAATATAATATGCAATACAATAAAGCAATCAAATTATATTCAGACCTTTTCGTATGAGAGTAATGAATTAGGCTCTGATACCACTGTTGGGTTATTGGTAACGTCAGAACGTTAAAATCAGCGGAATTTAAAATTTTAAAAATAACCCAAACAAGATCTTTATTCATCTAGTCATACGAAAAGGATTTTTACAGAAATCGAAACATCCATAGGGTGTTTAGCGATTTTACCTTACCACGGGAACGGTGGTGATTTTTCTCCGGTCTTCTTTCAGATCTGCAGGATTTGGTTCGGAGAAGCACCCCATGTGTTGTGCCTCTAGCGGTATCCACACCAACTGGATTGAAGCAACTCCTTTGGATCCTCAGGCTCAGAACTAAGATCCAAAGGTTATCAAGCAAGGAAGAAAGAAGAGAAGACCAGATCTAGACCAGATCTAGATCTGGAAGATGAGAAGGGGGCGGCCACTCCAGATGGAGAAGGGGGCGGCGGCCACTGCTCTTGGAGAGAGGGGGGCACGAAATTTTGTGTCTTCTAGGGCTTAGGTTTTTCACTTATGACTTATGGAAGAGTATGAAGAGATATATATTTATAAGAGAAGAATCCTTCTCTTAATAGATATCTCTTCCATGTATATCAAGATCTTTTTCCTTATCTCATTAGGAAACAAGATATACAAGAAAACAAACTCTTCCATTATTTATCTTGCAAAATCGCCCCTTATCTAGTTTAGGAAAGTAGAATCCCATTCTATCTTTATTTCCTTAACTAACTAGGTCTCCTTTAATTAATTAAACTCTTTAATTAATTAGACTCTTTAATTAATTAAACTCTTTTAATTAATTCAGCCCATTTAATTAATTAATCCAATTAATTAATTAATTCTTCTCCATTAATTAATTAGACTACTTCTAATTAATATTTTTCTCCTTTAAGAATTAACACTTTAATTCTCCAGTTTTGATTTAACTCTTTAAATCAAACTTTTCCTTATATGATTTGTCGCAGTCCAATTGTATTGTGTGTGACCCTCTAGGTTCACCATCAATTGGCCGCGGGCCCACGACTTTCGTGATTTAATTTGTGAGCTTATTAATTGCTCCGATTAATTGAACCCCTTCAATTAACCACTCAAGAATTAATCTCCTTATTAATTCATGAGTACCCACACCTCATGGTCGATGTCTAGCCACAAGCCCATGAGGCCCAACTTCAGGTGAATTGATCTCAGTCAACCTCACCTCTTATAAGTACCATGTACATACGGTCCTTCTATCGACTTAATTTCCCGATCGAGACCTAGGGTGTGTGAATTGATCGGCACCTCTAATTATCTCGATAACTATACTTTCTAATTCCGGATAATGATTCCCGTGTGACTGCTAAATTTGGAAACCCCTTTCCAAATCCGTCACCAACTGTGGCCACAGGTTTCTCGGAATCTATTATCTAAGAACGTATAGGAAATTCTCTCAACACACTACGTTGAGTCGGTAGATCCCTTATTGATGCTAACCATTCGCGTACACAACTATACCCACCCAACTTAGGCACACAATGATCAGGCTACGTGATCGGTACCTAAATCTAAGTACGCACACCCATGCACCGAATTCGCCCTAGCACCTCAAGTCTAAGGACTAAATCGTACACTATTATAAGTTTGAGAAACATCCCATCGCCGATGTGCGTCATGCGCTTCCACAATGGGTTTCTCTGTTCGGGTCGTTCGATGCGTTCGATCCCCTATCGAACCACCTACTCATATGCATTAGCATCAAATGTCTTGCTCATGAAACGCTACAAATTCACTCCATGTGAATCATGCATATTTATACAAGTCTTTGCGATTCCTTCGATACCCTGTCTCGTTCGGAATCTATGACTTGGAACATTTTTAAGATCACGACCTTAGAGACTGTTTCATGATTGCACTCAATACCGAAGTGAATCGTCCCATAGTCGAATGTGATCTTAGGATTTCATCCAATCGCTTAAGTGATTCGCGAGAGATGAAGTTGGCCATTGTTTGATTTACATACTATAAACAAACGAGCGTATTAATTCATTTATACTAGAGAAAGATTACGATAGTCCTAATACAAGCTAAATATATTGGCTTGCAGGGCACTATCCTATCAAGCAATTCACGATCAAATATTCCAAGTCTCAAATACTCTAATAGCAGAACACTAAAACAGTGAAGTCATCTGTTGACAAGCTGAAGTCGAGAAAAAACAAGCTTATATCAAAATCTTAGTGATTTTCTGTAAAAGAGAAAGTTGTGAGAAGTAGTTTTCCATCTAAGTGAGTGAAAATACTTCAGAGTATAGGTTTTCTTTGTAATATCCTATAGCGAACTTGTGGCTTAACATTTGTTGTAAAAGCACAAGCAAAGTGTACTATGTTACTAAGTGTTTCAAGTATAACCCAAAATCTTCGTGATTTGGAAGAGTGGACTAAAAGACTTTCTTGTCTATATAACCACCATACAAATTCCTTGTGTTTGATTACTTGCATTTTTACTTGCATATTTTAAAAGCATACAAACACTTGAGCAAACTAAAAGATTTTAAAAGGAGTTTTAAAAACTGAGGATAAAATCTTTTATGTAAAAGAACTTGTTTGAAAAACACTTGATAAATCCGCTGCACAACAAGTTATCAACTCTGAATTGTTTTGAAAAACAGATAAGTAAAATCAGACGACTGGTCAACATTACTGAACAAGCTTTGTGCGCGATCAGTAGAGTAGTCTCATAAGTTCGATCAGCTTACTCTGCTGATTTGAGAAGTTGAAGAAAATTTTAGGAAGGAAAGACAGAGGTCTATTCCCCCCCCCCCCCCCTCTAGACCTCATTAGACCATTTGGGACCAACAATTTCTATGTTCGGGTCGTTCGATGTGTTCGATCTCCTATCAAACCATCTACTCATATGCATCAGCATCAAATGCCTTGTTCAAGAAACTCTACAAATTCACTCCGTGTGAATAATGCATACTCGTACGAGTCTTGGCGGTTCCTTCGATATGCTATCTCGTTCGGAATCTATGACTTGGAACTGGTTTTAAGATTATGACTTTAGAGACTGTTTCATGATTGCACTCATACTGAAGTGAATCGTCCCATAATCATAATGTGATCTTAGGATTTCATCCAATCGCTTAAATGTATTCGTGAAAGATGAAGGTGGCCATTTATTTATTTTATATGGTATAAATAAACGATGCGTGTTAATCAATTAATCAAAGAAAATTTATTAAAAAATAGTCCTATTACAAGCTATAAGTATTGGCTTGGTGGGCTCTATCCTATCACAAAACTAGTTCGACGGGATCTTTGTTTCGTTATTTGATATTTTCTTCATTGACTTGGAATTTTCCTGTAAGTTCATCGATTGGCATGGCTTCGGTGTCATTTAGCTCCTCGATTGCCACTACAACATGATCAAATATTTTGTCTAAAGATCGAAGGTTTTTTTCAACCACTCGATTATCTTTCAAATTTTCATCATTTCTTTTTATTTGATTAGCAACTGACACCACCCGTGTCACATAATCAAAGACTGCTTCGGAGTCCCTCATCATTAGGGATTCAAATTCTCCTCGAGGAGTTTGAAGGCAAACCTTCTTTACTTTCTAAATTCCTTGGAAGCTATTCTCAAAGATTTCCCATTCTTTAAAAGCAGTGGTGGCTTCAACAAATTTTTAAAAAATGTTATCATCCACACTTAATTGAATTAGTGAAAGGGCATTTTGGTCTTTGACCCTCACTTCTTTCAGGGCCTTTCTTTGTGGTTGAGTTAATGTAGCCAAATTTTCTAGCTCTATGTACTCTTGTTCTACGACATCCCATACGTCTTGTCCACCAAGATAAGTTTTCATTTGGATACACCATCGTTGATGGTTATCTTTCGTTAATTTTGGGAAAGGAAACGTTCCACTCATATTTTCCATATTGATTGTAGCTTATAACCCTTAATTGGTTATTTGTTCTTGTGGACATACGCACCGTGGCTCCGATGCCACTTTTTGTTGGGTTACGGGTAACGTCAGAACGTTAAAGTAGCGGAGTTTTAAAATTTTGAAGTAACCCAAACCAGCAATTTTTATACATCTAATCATACGAAAAGGATTTTACAGCAATTAAAACCAACCATAGGGGGTTTCAGAGATTTACCTCACCACAGGAACGGTGATGGTTTTTCTTCGGTCTGCTTTCAGATCTACAGGATTTTGGTTCGAGAGAAGCACCCCATGTGTTGTGCCTCTAGCGGTATCCACACCAACTGGATTGAAGCAACTCTCTTCAATCTTCAGGCTCAGAACTAGGATACAAAAGATATTAAGCATGGAAGAAGAAGAAAACCAGACCTAGATATGGAGAAGGAGAGGGGCGACCTCTCTTGCTTGGAGAAGGGGGCCACTTTCTTGAATGCTAGGGTTAGGGTTTTGAGTCTCCTACTCCTTATTTATAGACAAAGAGTCTTGACCTAGTTGTGATCTAATCCAATTAGGAAACTTAAAGCCCATTTACTTATGGCCTTTATTTGTTTCCTAATGGACCTAGATCAACTTTTAATTAATTAGGCCAATTTAATTAATTAATCCAATTAATTAATTAATTAATTCCTCTCTTTATTAATTAGTTTTCTCCTTTAAGAATTAACACCTTAATTCTTTAGTTTTGATTTAACTCTTTAAATCAATCTTTCATTATTTGATTTCTTGCAGTCCAATTGTATTGTGTGTGACCCTCTGGGTTCAACATCAATTGGCCGCGAGCCCACGACTTTCGTGATTTAATTTATGAGCTTATAAATTTCTCCGATTAATTGAACACCTTTAATTAATCACTCAAGAATTAATCTTACTATTATACCCACACCTCATGGTCGATGTCTAGCCACAAGCCCATAAGACCCAACTTCAGATGAATTGATCTCAGTGAACCTCACCTCTTATTAGTACCATGTACATACGGTCCTTCTACCGACTTAATTTCCCGATCGAGACCTAGGGTGTGTGAATTGATCGTCACCTCTAATTTTCTCGATAACTATACTTTCTAATTCTGGATAATAACTCCAGTGTGACTGCTAAATTTTGAAACCCCTTTCCAAATCCGTCACCAACTGTGGCCACAAGTTTCTCGGAATCTATTATCTAAGAACGTATAGGAAATTCTCGCAACACACTATGTTGAGTAAGTAGATCCCATATTAGTGCTAACCATTCGCGTCACCTACGTACCCAAAGTAGTCGCATAATGATCAGGCTAAGTGATCGGCTCCTAAATCAAAGTACGTACTTACGTGCACTGAATTCTCCCTATCACCTCAAGTCAAAGGACTAAATCGTACACTATTATAAGTCTTGAGAAACATCCCATCGCCAATGTGTGTCATGCGCTTCCACAATGGGTTTATCAGTTCGGGTCGTTCGATGCATTCGATCCCCTATCGAACCACCTACTCATATGCACTAGCATCAAATGCCTTGCTCATGAAACACTACAAATTCACTCCACGTGAATCATGCATATTTGTACAAGTCTTTGCGATTCCTTCGATACCTTGTCTCGTTCTGAATCTATGACTTGGAACGTGTTTTAAGATCACGACCTTAGAGACTGTCTCATGATTGCACTCATATTGAAGTGAATCGTCCCATAGTCTATTATGATATAAGGATTTCATAGAATCGCTTAAGTGATTCGGGAGAGATGAAGTTGGCCATTATTTGATTTACATACTATAAACAAACGAACGTATTAATTAATTTATACCAGAGAAAGTCTATTACATGATAGTCCTAATACAATCTAAATCTATTGGCTTGCAGGGCACTAACCTTTCAATGTCCCACTTGCCCTAAAGCCAATCACAAACGCTTCTAAGACCCATTTTCCAAAGATGTTCTTCGAACACTTTTCGTGACAAAGGCTTTGCTAGTGGATCCTCTAGGTTGTCTTCCGAGTCGATGCGATCCATTATTTTCATTAACTCTATCAATGATTTCTCTAATCAAATGGTACTTTTCTCTCAATGTGTTTAGATTTCTGGTGAAATCTTGATTCCTTTGCTTTAGCAATAACTTCATCACAGAAGATAACCACGATGTTGGATGAAGATGAAGACTTTGAAGTGAAGGGAGGTTTTGATGATTTCCAAAAGTCATCAGCTAAGTATGGAAGCTTAGTACAAACCTTAGAAGATATTTGACCAAGGAAGATTTATTTCAGACTAGTCAAATATGGTCCAGAAGACTACTAATCTGTTGCTGAAGAAGGAATCAGACTGGTGGACTATCAGCTGACTCAAATCAGATTAGTTCAAGTTTGGGATCAGCCGAGTATACATCAGACGAGTGATTTCGATTAGCAGAGTGGAAGTGGATCAAAAGTTATTGCAACGGTAATAAATGCACTTGGTGTAATAAATGCTGCTGAGGAAGGGTATTTATGACAAATGATTGAAGAGAAACCTCGTATCAGCTTGGTGCATTTAATGCGCATTTAATGCGAAGCGACAGAAAGTACAGCAGAGTGTACAGTGTTCAGTCGCAGCAGCCGTTTCTGCAGAAAGGACCAGTACTCGAGGATTTGACAGCTGCCGATCTCTCAACGGGCAGATTTTCAAATCTCCAAGTATAAATAGTTCAGTTCGTGAGTTGAAGAATAAGAGACAACACATTTGAGAGCAAAAATCTGAAGCAGAATTCTTCTAAGTCTCAAACTCAAGAACAGAACACTCATCAGCCGAGTCATTTGTTGACGAAGCAGAATAGAGAGAAAACAAAGAATACTTATAAATCTGAGTGATTTTGTTTAAATCGTGTTGTGAGAAGCTGTTATCCATCTTTGTGAGTGATAAAGCTTTGTAGTATAGGACTTCTTTGTGATTTCCTGTAAAGAACTTGTGGCCAGTTCATTTGTTGTTTGGCACAAGCAGAGTATACTGTAATCTGTGTGACTATAGTATAACCCAAGATCTAAGTGACTTGGAAGAGTGGACTAAAGGATTTCTATCCATATAACCACTATAAAAATCCTTTGTGTTTATACTTGCATTATTTCTTGCATACTTTGAAGAGCATATTTTAAACACGTAAAAAGGTCTAACTGATTGAAAAGGTTTTAAAAAAAAGTTTATAAAACTGGGGATAAAACTTTTTTCTAAGTTAAGAAAACTACTTGTGAAAAACACTAGAAATATCCGCTGCAAGTTAGTTATTTTAAAACTCTGATTTTGATAAAATCAGCTGAGTGAAATCAGAAGAGTGGTCAACTCTGCTGTTCAAAGCTTTGTGCAAGATCAGCATAGTCAACTTACGATTACTGATCAGCTTAGTCTGCTGACAGAAAAGTTAGAAGATTTTAAAAGATAAATTTTTAAGATGTCTATTCCCCCCCCCCCCCCCCCTCTAGACCTCATCTGACCACTTGGGACCAACAAGTGGTATCAGAGCAGGTGGTTCATCTGAATCATCTGACTGATCAACGAGCTTGATCCTAGAGTGTTTTTCAAAGGTTTTCAAAAGTTTTCAAAAGAGCATCTTTTTGAAAAACAAAAACTTTTTGAAAATGGATTGTATCAGCCTTGTTCCCCACATAGGCGGTATGAGCTTTGAGGACTGGAAAATACGCATGGAAATTTTCCTTGCTGCTTACAATGATAATATGTACAGATGCATAACTCAAGGTCCAATAAAAGTCACCAAAACAATCAAAGTTGATGGCCAAGACAAGGTCGTTGAAAAAGAAGTTGACGAGATGACACCTGAAGAAATCAAGCTGAATAATCTTGACAAGGTTGGAATCTTCATCATGACCAAGGCCCTGGACAATGAAAGGTTTGACAAGGTCAAACATTGCAAAACATCTAAAGAGATGTGGGACAAAGTCCGTGACATGAGCGAATGGAACGACTCCATTAAAGAACACAATCTAAGTGTTGCCATGGAGAAGTTTGAGAACTTCAAAATGAAACCTGGAGAAACCATTGACCAGATGGATACAAGGTTTGCAAAGGTGTTGAACAACGTACTGAAGTTGGGAAAGACGTTTACAGATAAGGAGATCACTCTCAAAGTCCTAAAGGCGCTACCACCAAAGTTCAACATGAAGATCACAGCGATGGAAGAATCAAGGGATCTGGGGAAGATCTCACTGACTGAGCTGTTTTCTGTACTAAAGGCGTACGAGTATAAAATGCCAAGGATGGGAATAGAAGAGACCTCAACTTCTGGCCCCACTGTTGCACTGGTCGCTACAGAAAGAACTAGAAGATCAGCCGAAAAGAGTAGAGAAGTGGACTCATCTGATGAGGCCACAGTACTGAACAAGAAAGAGTACACTGCTGGCAATGTTGCTTTGTTATTGAATGGGTTCAAAAAGTTCTAGAAAATAAAAATGAAGAACAAATATAACAATGCTTCTACTTCTAAACCTACCTCTCATTCTCATGATATTAAGGATGATTATAAATCCAAAATGATGTGCTATAATTGCAGGAAATTGGGACATTTCATCAAGGACTGCCCATATCCTAAAGCGGTGAAATATACAGAGGAGGAAAAGAAACAAAGGAAAGAGAGAAGAGAAAAGAGATACCAGAAAAGCAAAGTGTTGTTGGCTGAAGCTGAAAAGATGGCAGCCATCTACTCATCTAATTCAGAATCAGGCACGTCAAGTGATGACTCTGTTTTTGAAGAGACACCTGCACTGCTCTGTCTCATGGCCAAAGAATCTGATGATTCTGACAATGAGGTAATACTCTCTGAAAGTGAACTTGAGCTATTTAGTTCATTTGAGCCAATGATGAACAACAAAGCAGATGTTGTTAATGAATTTGCTAAGCTTAAGGACGAGATGATCTTGCTGAAAAAGCAAAATGCTAAACTGAAACGTAGTGTTGAAAAACCTAACGAATCAGCTATGTATAAAAAGCTTTCGCATGAATATGAATCTCTGAAAACAGAATGTGAAGTTTACAAGGGACAAATCATGGAACTCGAAGCTACAATATCTTTACTCAATAAGTCGTCTGTTCCTAAGTCATCTGTTGTGTCAATAGATAAATCAACTGAACAGAGTACACCCTTAGTAAAAGAAAATTTAGAACTGAACAGAGCTGAGAAATTTATATCTGCTGATAATAGTAACATTATCTTGTATGTTCAGACTGCTAAATCTACTTCACTGGAAATTGAGAAAAAGGAGAAGAGTCCTCCTAAGGCTAAAAAGGGTAAAAAGCCTAAAAATGAAAAACAGACTGGTAAAACCAAACAGCAGAATAGTCCAAAGAAATATGCTGATAAGAGTAAAATGAATCAGACTAGTAAAACTAAGTCGTCTGTTAAAGAGCAAGTAAAGAGCAGACCTAAGAAGCAAAGAAATTATAACAATAATGCTTGGCATGGAAATGAGTCTTATTATGTGCAACCTGCTTATTCACCTTATTATGCTTCACCTCATTATCCACCTTATTATGCTGCATATCCTTCTCATCAACCAATGCATGCTTACCCTGCTTATCATGCATCTTATCCTGCTTATGAGCCTTATCCTCATCATAATGATTATCAACATAACATGCCTGCTGATTATGATGAAAATGAAGTTGCTCATGCTCCTGCTAAAACTCTGAAGCCTAAGAAGCCTAAGACTTCAACATCTTGGGTTGTCAAAGGTGACACTAATCCACCAGGACCCTCTCAATAATGGGTACCTAAAACATTTTATTTTGTTTTGTAGGTTAGGATTAGGAGTAGGAGTAAAGTAGTGAAGAAATGGTACTTGGACAGTGGATGTTCAAGGCACATGTGTGGAGACATACATGAACTGGCAGATGTTGTTGCTGTGAATGGTCCAAGAGTCACTTTTGGAGACAGCAAAGAAGGCAAGGTTGTTGCTGTTGGAAAGCTTATCAAAGGAAACATAGAGATATCTGACGCCTCTTATGTTAATGGCCTGAAGTACAATCTGCTGAGCATAAGTCAATTTTGTGACAAGGGATTTTCTGTAATGTTTTCATCAGATAAGTGCTATGTTGAACAAGTTGAAACAAAGAAGGTTATTTTATCTGGAAGAAGACAGGGAAATATCTATGTAGTCGACTGGAATTCTGTGGACAAGAATTCTAATGTTTGTTTGGTGGCTTCTACACCAAGTGAAATCAGTTGGTTGTGGCACAAAAGAATGAATCATTTGAATTTCAAGACCATAAACAGATTGATAAAGAATGATCTGGTAGAAGGAATTCCAAAGATAGTCATGAGCAAAGACAAGCTTTGTGACGCATGTCAGAAGGGTAAACAAGTGAAGTCCACTTTCAAAAGCATGAAGCACCAATCTTCAACCATAATTTTGGAGCGGTTACATATGGTTTTGTTTGGCCCTATTGATCCTATCAGCAATGGTGGAAAGAAATACCGCCTAGCTGTTGTGGATGATTTTTCAAGATTTACTTGGGTGATTTTCATGAAGAAGAAAAGTGAAAATAAGGAACATCTTACAAATCTGATGGAACTGATCCAGAATGAGAAGAGTCAAAGAATATTGAAGATCAGATCAGATAGAGGGACTGAATTTACAAACTCTACTGTTGAAGAGTATTGTAACTCCAGAGGAATCAATCATGAGTACTCTGCTGCCAGAACCCCTCAACAAAATGGAGTTGCTGAAAGGAGAAACAGAACTCTAAAGGAAGCTACCAGGACAATGATAGCTGAAGCAAAGCTGCCCCAAAGATTCTGGGCAGAAGCCACAAATACAGCATGTTACACACAGAACAGATGTATGATCAACAAAAGTCAAAACAAGACACCCTATGAACTATGGAACAACAGAAAGCCTAATTTACATTATCTTAGGATTTTTGGTTGTAAATGTTATGTTTTGAACAATGGGAAAAATCACCTTACTGCATTTGCAGAAAAGGCTGATGAAGCTGTTTTTGTAGGTTACTCTACTGTTAGTAAAGCTTATAGAGTCTTTAACAAAAGAACTTTACTTGTAGAAGAATCTATTCATGTAGTATTTGATGAACCAAGTCAATCATCTGAAAAGAATCAAAGTGCAAATCCAGAGGTATCTGCTGACTTTCAGAAATTGAGTGTTGAAAGAAAGGAAGAATATGTACCCATCATACTACCTGATTTAACTCAAGCTGTTAACTCAAGTGCTGTTCAAAATCTGTCTGCTGATTGTCTAACAGAGGAGTTGCGGACAGCTTACAGACCAGAGCCTGTACAACAGACTACTACTGAGACTCCAACAATAGTGTTGCAAGATCAATCAAGAGGACAACATCCAGATTTGCAACCTGATCTCAGATGGCTCAGAGATCACCCACCTGACTTAGTGATTGGTGATCCTTTGGATAGAGTGAGAACTAGAAGGTCAACTGCAAATGAAACAATGTTTGTAAGTTTTCTTTCACAAATCGAGCCTAAGTTGATTGATGAAGCTCTTAGTGATACTCACTGGATTGAAGCAATGCAAGAAGAGTTGAATCAATTTGAAAGGAATGAAGTCTGGTACTTAGTTCCCAGACCTACTCATCAAAGAGTAATTGGCACTAAGTGGGTATTCAGGAATAAAATGAATGGAGATGGTATTGTTACCAGAAACAAAGCAAGACTAGTTGCCAAAGGATATTGCCAAGAAGAAGGCATTGATTTTGATGAGACATTCGCACCAGTTGCAAGGCTTGAAGCAATCAGATTATTCTTAGCCTATACTGCTTACAAGAACTTCACTGTCTATCAGATGGATGTGAAGTCTGCTTTTCTCAATGTAGAATTGCAAGAGGAAGTTTATGTTGAACAACCTCCTGGTTTTGAAGCTTATCAACAAGGAGACAAAGTTTATCGTCTGAAGAAAGCTCTCTATGGACTGAAACAGGCTCCAAGAGCATGGTATAATACTTTATCTGATTTTCTTTTAGTCAAAGGATTTCGTAAGGGTAAAGTAGATAAGACTTTGTTCACTATTGAATGGGATAATCATATATTGTTGGTACAAATATATGTGGACGACATTATTTTTGGTTCAACTAACAAACAGATGTGTGAAAAGTTGTCTAAGCTATTGCAGAACAAGTTTGAAATGAGCATGATGGGAGAACTAAATTACTTTCTTGGATTACAAGTTAAACAGCTACCTGAAGGTATTTTTATTGATCAAGCAAAGTACACAAAAAGATCTGTTCAAGAAATTTGGTATGGAAACAAGCTCATCTGTTAATGTTCCAATGTCTACTGGTCTTCGTCTGGACAAGGATGAAGGTGGCAAATCAGTTGACATCACCAAATACAGAGGCATAATTGGGTCACTGTTATACTTAACAGCTAGCAGACCTGATATTATGTATTCTGTTGGGGTTTGTGCGAGATTTCAATCAGATCCTAAGGAATCTCATCTCTTAGCTGCCAAAAGGATATTAAAGTATCTCAAAGGCACACAAGAATTGGGATTGTGGTACCCAAGGGAATCAGAATTTGAACTTATTGGATATTCAGATTCTGACCTTGCTGGCTGTAAAATTGATAGAAAGAGTACTACAGGTACTTGTCAATTTTTAGGCAGTCGTCTGATCTCATGGATGAGCAAGAAACAAACTTCAGTATCCATATCCACTGCTGAAGCTGAATACATTGCTGCTGGAGCATGTTGTGCACAAATACTTTGGTTGAAGCATCAACTAGAAGACTATAATCTCAAGATCACTGGAATCCCTATCTACTGTGACAATACAAGTGCAATCTCACTTACTCAGAATACTACTAGTCATTCCAGGACTAAGCATATTGAGATCAAACATCACTTCATCAGAGATCATGTTGAAAAGGGAAATGTTATTATTGAGTATGTTCATACAGACAATCAGATTGCTGACATTTTCACCAAACCATTAAGTGATGCAAGATTTTCTACTCTAAGAGTGGAACTGGGCTTGTTAAATTTGGATTCATAAGCTGAGGGAGAACCTATCAGAAGACTGGGTTCAACAGCTTACTAATCTGATATCGACAAGTGTTACACTTCAAGAAGACTGACTCTCAACAGACTAGTTGACTGATGAATTCTTGAATTCAGGGGGAACGTGTAAGACTAGCGGTACCCTTGTTTAAAAGATGAAATCTTCAATGACAGTTAGTTGAAGTTGTTTTAATCAGAAGATTTGTTCTTAATTCTTGAAGACTTGAAGATTATTTATCTTGCTGGACTGACAAACAGCAAAGGAAGATCACTAGATATTGGCTTTCACTAGTGATATATTGTATCAGACAAGTCGTCTATCAGATAAGTATTTTACTCATCTGTTTTTATTTATGTCAGCTTATATTTAAGTGTTGTACAAAAACGTTTTTATCAAAAGCACGCTTTTATAAGTAACAGACAAGTGGCGTTTCAAATTCCCGCATGTCTGACATAATTAATGAAATTTGAATTCCGCGTATCACGGTCACACGATCTGCTTTTTTCAGTAACTGATCTAACGGTTGACGCTAATCACGAAAATCGACAAGAAACCAACATCTATAAATCCAGATTTGATCAGCTTACTAAGCTTTTACGCACCCTCAAAATTTCAAAAGCATACAGAGCCATTCTGCACTCATCTACTGCGAATTTCTCTTCGTTTTTCCTTAATCTTTTTCAGAATGTCTGCCAAAGAAGCTGCTGCTGAAGGTATGTTCTTGAACTACCTAACCTACCATACGACTGGCACACCATTAATGAAAGAAATCTTGGAAAAGTTCAAAGCGGCATCCCTGGTTAACTTCATGGAAGCGCATGAAGACATGATCTTCAAAGATCAGGTCTTGGAGTTCTACGGATCTAAAGAGGAGCCTGACTTTGATAAGATGGAGATTGTTGCCAAAATTGGGGATAAGGTTATCTGTATAACCCCCAAACTGCTGAATGAGATATATGGACTATCTCTAGAAGGTTCGACTGAAATTGCAACCCTAGCTGAACCGCTTGAAGCAGATTTCTGGAATCTGGCTTCAAAGAAGAATCAAGTGATGTCTGGAGGAATAAAGAAAAATCAGCTAAAGGACGAATTTCAGCGGATGGCAGATTTGGTTGCCAAGGTCCTAGAGAACTGCACATTCTCATTGGACAGTGTACCGATGAAGCGTTTTCACACTATGATAGCTATTTTCTATGGCTTGAAGGTGAACTAGGCAAATTTCATCTGGTATATACTTGCTGATCACAAGGAGCGTGGTCTGACTCTGCACAGGATTTTCCTTAGTCATCTGCTGGTGAACTTAGGATGTTCAGTGACAAATGGAAAAGATGTCCATAAGGCCAAGGAGTTAAAGATCTATGATCCAGTGAAAACTGGAAAGTCAAAAGAGCCTGCTGTTGTGCCAGAGAAGAAGCAAACAAAGAGGAAGGCTTCTGAGCCTGAAAAGCCTTCTGTTAAAGGCAAAAAGAGCAAGATAACTGTTCCAACAGCTGAGCCAGCTGTTAAAGCCAGAACAGGCGTGTCTAAGAAGAAGGATGCTGTGGATTCTATTATTGATGAAACAGTCAAGGAGATCAATGAGATGACAGTTGACTCATCTCCTGAAAGAACAGTTTCAGCTGAGCTACCAGCTAAAAATGTGGCTAAAAGGACAAGGAGTGCCATGAAGGACACTGCCACTTCTACTGCTGCTGCTGTTCCTTTTACTAAGAAAACTGCCAGACAGAAGATGACGTTTATTGGCGAAGATAATGAACTTTCTGAGTTAGTTAGAGAAAGCCCTCAATCAGCTGAGAGGCCTGTTGGGTCTGTAGAGAAGTCTGCTGAAGTGAAGTCAGCTGATCAAGTGAAACAGACTTCTGCACCAACAACTGAGGTTGCTCAACCTCAAAAGGATCCTGAAGTGCAGATCCTTGAACCGATTGCTGCTGCACCAGTAGGAATTGCTGCACCAGAACCAACAGCTGCGGCACCAGTTGTTGAATCCAGAGCTGCCAGAAAGAAAAGAACTGGCAAGGCTAAAGTGTCAGCTTATCACAAGAAAAAGCGTGAAGAAGCTGAGCAAAGAAAACGTGATGAAGCTGAACTTAAGAGAGCTTTAGAAGCTAGCAAGAAGGAAGCTGATGTCAAGAATATGACAGAGGCTGAATTAGCTGCCAAGGAGGAAGCAGACTTGGCTAAAGCTTTGGAAGATAGCAAAAATGATGCCTATGGACCAAGGAGGTCAGAAGGCATAGTGATTGGAGGAAGTCCTAAGGAAAGACAATTTGTTCTACCAAAGGCTGAGCCAATAAAGAGAAAGAAATTTGAAGTCAGGAGAGCCATTGAAATTGTTCATAGTGACTCTGCTGCTTTCAAGAAATTTGAAGCTGAGCTTGAAAGGCTAAATCAACTGCTTCAATCAAGGACTACTTTTCTCCCTGAAAAGATCAGATATAACCGATGGAGAGAGTACAGATTGAAAAAATCTGAGGAAGAGATCCAAGCCTGGAAGCATTTTGTATCAGAAGGACGATGGGTCTTGAACTGGTTGCAAACCACCTCTGTTGCTAAGGCGTTGGACTCAGATTTTGTTAGAGACAGACTACATGACTTTGCAAGAGTCATTGTAAGTCAGGAGGCGACTGCTATCAAGGATTCACTGCCAAAGAAACTTGGTCCTGCTGATGACCGCATTGATAGAGCAGTCAAGATTGCTGTTTACACAACATTGGAGAGATGGGCTGAAAGATCAAGGTATGAACCAGGAACATCAAGTACAATGGCCAGTCTGCCAAGTTTACAGCAAATGTTTTTTGGATCAGAGATCAGTACTTATCAAGAAAAGCTGAGTATTCAACAGACTACTTCACCCTTCGTGCCAGCTGACTTAATTCGTCAGAAGACTGTTGTGTCTGCTGATGGTACTGAAATCATTCACATTGCTGATGAGCCAGCCAGTGAAGAACAAAAGAAAGACCAGCAAACTAAGGAGATTAACTTGGATACATCAACTAAGCTTCCTGCTGAGGTCAAGGACTTAGTTCCTTTAGCTTTGGAGTGGAAAGCTGAAGACAGTCCTGTTCTTCATGAAGCACCTGTTCAATAGGAGGAACCTACTGAATCATCACACCCTGCTCCCACTGCTGACTTGCATTCCTCGCTGATGGAATCAATGCAGCTGCTGATTGAAACTGCCATGAAGGAGATGGAGTTGAGGAATCAGCTGATGATAAAGCAAATGCAGGAAGAGACTGCAAAACTGGTTAAGGACGCCATTGATAACTTTCCTCTACCACCAGACAACTCCCTGATGTTAACTCAGAGTATATTGAGCATGAACAAAAACATTGAAGACGTGAAGGCTGATGTTAGTCATCTACATTCTGCACTTCAAATGCATGAGTCTGACATTGCTGGGACTGGATGAGTCATGAAGCAAGTTGGTGAAGCAGAGATAGAGAAGAATGTTGCCTTAATGCAAGAGTTTACTGCTGTCACTACTAAAGCTCATAGTGAAATATCAACACTTCAACTAAATGTTGATTGTTTAAATGACCAATCTGGTAAGTTAAAGTCAAATCAACTTCGCATGGAAGCTAATCAACTTCGCATGGAGACTACTCTGAATCATCACTGTGCTCAAAATCAAATCATGGATCAAAACATCAAGAAGCTTTGTGCTGCTGTTAACATAACTCCTGATCAACTCAACCCTGCTGCTGATGACAAAAAGGGGGAAGAGGAATCAGCTAAGAGAATTTTTGATGATGCAACAGTTCAAGTACGAGACCAACGGGCTGCTGCTGGAAAGCCAAGTGAAGAAGAAGTACTTGAAGAAGAAGCTGAAGATGAAGCTGATGATAAAGTAGAGCCCAAGGATGTAGCTAAGACTGACAAGGAGTTAGCTGCCTCTAAGTACTCTGCTGAAGAACAGCTTAATCCAGATGTTAAGTATAAGAGGATTGAGGACATCAAAGCAAAATTTGAAGCTGATGAAAGAAGAGAAAAAATAAAGAATCTTGCTGATGTTTTCTCAAGTGGTGAAGATGAAAGTAGTGATGAATTTGAAGAAGAGGATGAGGAAGAAGAAGAAGATGAAGAAGCTGAGGACTAGACTAGGATTACTAGACTAGGTCATCTGTTGAAATTATGTAACCAGCTTACTTCATTTGTAATTTTTCACTTAAGATCTTTTGCTTGTAACTTGTACTGTAATTTCAAAATCATATATATAAAAGTTCAAGCTTCCAACATATAATTTCTATCTCAGAAATTTTTGAGGACTCAACTTTAGTTTTAGGTACAGGTACTTAGCTGAAGTTTTGTCATCATCAAAAAAGGGAAAATTGTTGGATGAAGATGAAGACTTTAAAGTGAAGGGAGGTTTTGATGATTTCCAAAAGTCATCAGCTAAGTATGGAAGCTTAGTACAAACCTTAGAAGATATTTAACCATGGAAGATTTATTTCAGACTAGTCAAATATGGTCCAGAAGACTACTGATCTGTTGCTGAAGAAGGAATCAGACTGGTGGACTATCAGCCGACTCAAATCAGATTAGTTCAAGTTTGGGATCAGCCGAGTATACATCAGACGAGTGATTTCGATCAGCAGAGTGGAAGTGGATCAGAAGTTATTGCAACGGTAATAAATGCACTTGGTGTAATAAATGCTGCTGAGGAAGGGTATTTATGACAAATGATTGAAGAGAAACCTCGTATCAGCTTGGTGCATTTAATGCAATGCGAAGCGAAAGAAAGTACAGCAGAGTGTACAGTGTTCAGTCGCAGCAGCCGTTTCTGCAGAAAGGACCAGTACTCGAGGATTTGACAGCTGTCGATCTCTCAATGGGCAGATTTTTAAATCTCCAAGTATAAATAGTTCAGTTCGTGAGTTGAAGAATAAGAGACAACACATTTGAGAGCAAAAATCTGAAGCAGAATTCTTCTAAGTCTCAAACTCAAGAACAGAACACTCATCAGCCGAGTCATTTGTTGACGAAGCAGAATAGAGAGAAAACAAAGAATACTTATAAATCTGAGTGATTTTGTTTAAATCGTGTTGTGAGAAGCTGTTATCCCTCTTTGTGAGTGATAAAGCTTTGTAGTATAGGACTTCTTTGTGATTTCCTGTAAAGAACTTGTGGCCAGTTCATTTGTTGTTTGGCGCAAGCAGAGTATACTGTAATCTGTGTGACTATAGCATAACCCAAGATCTAAGTGACTTGGAAGAGTGGACTAAAGGATTTCTATCCATATAACCACTATAAAAATCCTTTGTGTTTATATTTGCATTATTTCTTGCATACTTTGAAGAGCATATTTTAAACACGTAAAAAGGTCTAACTGATTGAAAAGGTTTTAAAAAGGAGTTTATAAAACTGGGGATAAAACTTTTTCTAAGTTAAGAAAACTACTTGTGAAAAACACTAGAAATATCCGCTGCAAGTTAGTTATTTTAAAACTCTGATTTTGATAAAATCAGCTGAGTGAAATCAGAAGAGTGGTCAACTCTGCTGTTCAAAGCTTTGTGCAAGATCAGCATAGTCAATTCTTCATTACCACCGTAGAGCAAGATCAAATCCTTAGTCCTTCTCAAGTACTTAAGGATAGCTTTTACGGTGGTCCAGTGCTCTTCACCGGAATTTGACTTGTAGCGGCTCGTGACGCTTAGAGCATGTGCTACGTCTGGTCTATTACATAGTATAGCATATATTATGCTACCTATTTCCGAAACATAAGGTATTTGAGACATTCTCCTTTTATCCTCATCCGATGTAGGGCACATCGATTTGGAAAGAGAGATATTGTGTCTAATTGGAAGCAATCATCTCTTGAATTCTTCTATGCTGAATATTTTCAGTATTGTTTCTATGTACTTAGATTGAGAGAGTTTGTTTGATGAAGATGAAGACTTAGAAGTGAAAGGATGTTTTGATGATTTCCAAAAGTCATCAGCTAAGTATTGGAAGCTTAGTTCAAACCTTAGAAGATATTTGAACAAGGAAGAATCTACTTCAGTCGAGTCAAATATATGGTCCAGAATACTACTGATCTTTTGCTGAAGAAAGGAATCAGACTGGTGGATTTTCAGCAGAATCAAATCAGATTAGTTCAGTTTGGGTTCAGCCGAGTGATCATCAGACGAGTGATTTCGATCAGCAGAGTGGAAGTGATCAGAAGTTATTGCAACGGTAATAAATGCACTTGGAGTAATAAATGTTGAAAAGGAAGGATATTAAAGACAAATGATTGAAGAGAAACCTCGTATCAGCTTGGTGCATTAAATTCAACTAACAGAAAGTACAACAGAGTGTACAGTGATCAGTTGCAGGTAGCCGTTTCTGCAGAAAGGACCAGTACTCGAGGATTTGGACACCTGTCGATCTCTCAACGGGCAGATTATCAAAGCTCAAGTATAAATTGTTGGTCCCAAAAGTGGTCAATGAGGTCTAGAGGGGGGGGGGGGGGTTTGAATAGAACTCTGAAAACTTTAAAACTTTTTCTGTCAGCAGACTAAGCTGATCTCGAATTCGCAAGACTACTAAGCTGTTCGCGCACAAAGCTTTGAGCAGCAGAGTTGACCACTCATCTGATTTCACTCAGCTGATTCAGATGAAATATCAGAGTTTTAGAAACTAGTTGGCAGCGGATTTGTCAAGTGTTTTTCAACCAATCTGTTCCTCTTTAAGTTTTCTCACACAAAAGATTTTATCCCCAGTTTTTACAACTCCTTTTAAAATCTTTTGGTTCAGTTCGTATGTTTGAGTTCTTTTGAAAATATGCAATGTAAACAATAGTAAATCAAACACACATGATTTTTATAGTGGTTTGATGAGGGATATTTCGTATGCGCCGTTTTAGGAAATACCTCTGCTCGAGATCGACCTCAATCCCGACCAGGAGGACCATTCTTCGACCTATAGAACGCTGCTTCCGATCAAGCCAGATTTATAGCTCGATACCTTACTTTCCGATCAGCGTCTCTCCTCGGAATTACTGTGGGGCCGACCCTCAGGCCAGGACAGCTGGCAAGGCATATTCTCCTGCGGATGGTCTACCTAGCTCATCACTGTTCCTATATATACGCAGCGCATTTATGACATCAACGGACGGCACTATTCCCAAGATACGCTCCGGCTCGGACATAGAGCTCGGAATAGGCCTTAGCTTGCTTTTCTTTGTATTTATCTAACTAGTAGTACGTCATCCTGTAAAGCTCGAGTAGACCTACTTTGTAACTTGTATTCGGATCTTAACATTAATATACATCACTTATACACTCGACTTATTTTATTGTTTTGCTCGACTTTCTTTATTTGTCCCGAACGAAAAAAAGCATAATCAATTGTCGCCCACCGTGGGGCCTACTCGGGTGTTAGATCGAAAAATTCCTACTACTAGAAGATATACGTACCAACGTGGAGAGCTTTCACAAGCTATCAGAGCTCAACAGTCGGTAAACAACGAACCAAGTAACCAATCTCGAGCGGCCCACCAGTCTGAGGTGCCGCCGCTCGACCTGCCAAATGATTTGCCAATTCATACGACAGTGGCCGATCTGCGTTCTATTATCGGAACTATGTGTAGAGAATTCCTGAACACGGAAAGAGCAGATCGGGAAACTGTGCCTGGGCAGCAGCCTCCAGTCGATCAACCAACTGCTCGGGGTCCCGTTTCCAACAGGCAAAGGGAAGGGAGTATTCGTCTGTCTGCTTTGGGAGAACCATCTAATGTTCAAACCAGAGCACCTTGAGCTAGGACCGTTATCCGCTCAGGGCAACCATCTAGAAACAACCAAAACTTGGAAGATTCGGTGGTCGGGGAAAGTCAACCCGAAGCTGCTGATAGGTTAAAGAAGCCGGTCTACAGAAAAGTGACCGAGGCTGACTTGGAAAAGATTGTGCAGGAAAGAGTTGTAAAGGAGTTAAAGAAGGAGATGCTGGTAAAGGAAACCCGACCCGCGGAGTTCAGGGCTCGTAGAACTTAGGCCAAAGAGGACGGGGCTGTTTTCCTTGAGGATGGGCGAGACAAGGAATTGAGTACGAATATTATGCGATGTTCACCTTTTTCCAAGAAATTAGAGAAGCTTGAGGTACAGAGACAGTTCCAACGAGGTTGCCAAGGTATAATGGAACCTCCGACCCAGGAGAGCATATTAATAGTTTCATAAATGTGTTGAATTTATATGGGCATTCGGAAGATTTCTGTTGCAAAATCATGGTCACCACGTTCGAAGGGATCGCTTTGGATTGGTTCGGAAAGCTACCTCCGAATTCTATTTTCTCTTTCGACGAGTTGTGCGATAAGTTGAAACACCAATTTGCCAGCCAAAGGAAACAAAGGCTACCAGCCAATCATTTGGCAACTGTTAAGCAGCTGGAAGGAGAAACGCTAAGGCAGTGGCTGGCAAGGTTTAGTATTGAGCTTCTAAAAGTCGATACTCCACAGATTGAGTTTCTGTCATCATTGATGTTCGAGCTAACCCGTAATAGCCAGTTCGGGAACGCTCTTTGTCGAAAGCAACCCAAATCTTTCGAGCGAATCATGGAAATAGCTGAAAAACACATGATTCAGGAGGAAATGAACAAGTTGAAAAACGCTCAGAATTCTAGGCCCCCGGTCGGAAAGAAACCCGACAGGGCCCCTATCCCAAAATCGAGCGACTACGGAGGGTCAAACATGCAGCAAAGAGGCTCGGTTTGGCAGAGACTTAAGGTCTATAAACCTCAGGCTCCGACCCACAGACCTAATGTCTACGGTCGACCTGCTTCTCCAGAGAGAGCTCCAAGGAGAGAGCCTGAAAAAAGTAGTTTCACCAGGCTGAATGCCTCGAGGGACGAAATTTTAACTATGCTCGAAGAAAGGAATTTGGTCCCAGAAGCTCGGGGTGTCACTCAAGCCAGGCCGGGGACTATGAATCATGATAAGTATTGCAGGTACCACAGGGCTAGGGGGCACAACACCGAGGATTGTTTTCAGTTGAAACAGGAAATTGAGAAATTGATCGCCCAGGGAAAACTGAAGGAGTACGTTAGGAAGGGAAATCCTAACAACCGTTTCCGATCTAGGAGTCCACGAAATTTTTTCGAACAACACCGTGAAGAAGATCAACACCTTGCCGAAGAACAAACGAACGGGGTGATAAATGTAATAGCTGGCGGACCTGCTGGAGGAGATAGTAGGAATGCAAGGAAAATGACAGCTAGGTCGATAAAGACAGGTGTGTCGACCAAGGAAGAAATAATGTCCTTAGAGCCTGCACCTTCGAAAAATCAGGTCATTGCTTTTACCGAGGCTGACAGACCAAGTGAAGTAACTTGGGATACTAATGAAGATGACCTCGATTTCTCGATGGTTTTGACCTTGAAAATTGCTAACTTTGAGGTTAAAAGGGTATTGATAGACAATGGTAGCTCGGCAAACATAATCTCCTCCGAAGCTCTCGATAGAATGAATTTACAGCACCCACGTTTGGATCGGGTATCTACCCCGCTTATTGGTTTCGGTGGCTCGGAAATCGTTCCTCTCGGAACCATCCTCCTGAGTACCACTATGGGCAAGAAACCTAATGATGTCACGAAAATGGTCAAGTTCTTGGTTGTAAGTACCCCTTTTGCTTATAACGAAATTTTGGGAAGACCGGCTTTAAATATTTTCAAAGCAGTTGTGTCGACTTACCATCAGAAGGTCAAGTTTCCCACTTTGGCGGGGGTCGGAGAAATGAGGAATGATCAATGCATGGCATGGGAGTGTTACAACACGTCCCTAAACATGAAGAAGCAGTTCGAGGTAATTTTGCCCTCGAAGAGGAAGTCAAAAGATGAAAAGGTTTTCTCGGTATCCGACTTACCTCTACCTGATTGTGAAAAATTGCAAAGTAAGAAAGGTAAAGAGGTTGATATGAGCGTCCAACCCCCAAATCATAAACAGGTGACCTTAGTTCTTGGCTCCCCCGAGAAGTTCACCAGGATCGGGACCGAACTAAGTCAAGGGATGGAAACTATGCTGATCGAGTTCTTAAGAAACAATGCCGATGTCTTTGCATGGAGTTCTGATGACATCGTGGGGATCGACCCAAGGGTAATTACTCATTCACTGAATATCGATCCAAAATCAAAGCCAGTTAGGCAAAAGAAGAGGAATCATGGTCGGGAAAAGGATAAAATCATTAACGCTGAGGTCGATAGATTGTTAGTAGTTGGGCAGATCAAGGAAATAACATTTACGGAGTGGCTCTGCAATGTTGTCCGAGAGATCCATATCCCTTACCATGGATCGATATGCTGGTCGATTCGACCGCCGGTTTCATCTTCTTCAGTATGATGGACGCCTTCCAAGGATTTTATCAGATTTTCATGAACGAAAGGGATCAAGACAAAACCGCCTTCATTACCGAACGCGGAGTGTACTGCTTCATAGTTATGCCTTTTGGACTAAGGAATGCTGGAGCAACTTATCAAAGGCTCGTGAACATGATGTTCAAGGATTTAATTGGAGAAATCATGGAAGTTTATGTCGACGATATGCTCGTGAAGAGCATGACCGAGGAAGATCATATAAAGCACCTCGACAGATGTTTTGCGATTTTGAGGAAGTACAGAATGAAATTAAATCCAGCAAAATGCACTTTCGGGGTGAGATCGGGAAAATTTCTCGGTTATTTGGTCCATGAGCGTGGCATCGAGGCGAATCCAGAGAAAATCAGAGCTATTGCCGAACTTAAACCGCCTACGAAGCTATCTGAAGTGCAGAGTTTGATCGGAAAATTAATATCTTTGAACATATTTATATCCCGTTCAGCGGACAAGAGTTTGCCTTTCTTCAAGTTGTTGAGGAAATCAAAAAGCTTCGAGTGGAATGAGGAGTGCGATAAAGCTTTTGAAGAACTTAAGAAGTACTTAGTCTCCCCACCAATGTTAGCGAAGCCGGTCGAAGGGGAGCCTTTATATTTATACGTAGCTGTGTCGACTGATGCTATAAGCTCAGTTCTGGTGAGAGTTCAGGATTCCGATCACAAGCCGGTGTACTATCTGAGTAAGTTGCTTCAAGGGGCGGAGAAGAATTATCTGGAGATCGAGAAATTCGCACTTGCTTTGGTTATTGCCGCACGAAAACTGAGGCCTTATTTTCAGACTTACAAGATTATCGTTTTGACAAACCAGCCTCTAAGGCAAGTTCTGTCAAAACCTGAGACGTCCGGAAGATTGATTAAATGGGCTGTGGAACTTGGACTGTTCGAAATCGATTACCAACCTCGAACAGCGATCAAGGCCCAGGTCCTGGCCGATTTCATTGCAGAGTCAACAGGAACCAGTTCGGAAAAGCAACTAGTTCCCGAGGTTAACCTGGTGGTAGATGTTCAGGAGAAAGTATGGGTGATGCATGTCGATGGGTCGTCGACTAGAGAAGAAGGTGGGGCCGGAATTCACTTTCAGGGTCCCGAGGGGGAGGACCTCAGTTATGCAATTACTTTAGATTTTATGGTAACAAACAACGAAGCAGAGTACGAGGCCCTTATCGCTGGATTAGAAATGGCAATTAAAGCAAGTATAAAGTCTCTTACCGTGTTGACCGACTCCGAGCTGATACATAGGCAGGTGAAAGGGGTCTATGAAGCAAAAGAGTTCAACATGGTGAAGTACCTGAAAAGGGTGAAGGATCTGGTGGCCAAGCTGGATAAGTTCGATATCCAGGCTATCCCTCGAGAAGAAAACTCTTGGGCGGATTTGCTTTCAAAGTTTACGGGGTCGATGGATGGACATAAGGAGAGAGTAATAACTTGGTTGATGTCAAACACTCCAGCTATAGATTTGAACGTAGCTCCGAGCTCAGAAATCATGGAGATAGATACTGAAGGGCCTTCCTGGATGGAACCTTTAAAAACTTATCTAAGAAATGGTACCTTGCCAGAGGAAGCAAACGAAGCCCGACGAATTAAATATCGAGCTCCAATCTAAGTTTTGATCGAGAACCAGCTTTATAAGAGATCTAGTTCAGGAATTCTGTTGAAGTGTATTCCGGAGAGCCAATTTGATCTTATCCTGAAGGAAATTCACGAAGGCGAGGCTGGAACCCATTGCGGTGCTAGAGCATTAGCCTTGAAGTGCTCGAGGACTGGATATTACTGGCCTACTTTGATTTCGGATGCCATCGATTACGTCAAGAGGTGCCATCATTGCCAAATTTATTCAAATTTGATTCACCAACCCGCCGAACAGCTCCACTCCATTCCGATCTGCTGGCCATTCGATAAATGGGGAATCGATATCGTGGGACCTTTCCCGACAGCCAGATCGAGAAAAAATTATGTCCTGGTTGCTGTTGAATACTTCAGTAAATGGGTCGAATGCATTGCACTAACCAAGATTACTCAGTTTCAGGTTATTTGCAGGTTCGGGATACCGAGGGTCCTGATCTCCGACAACGGAACTCAATTTGCGGGAAAGCAGATTTTGTAGTGGTGCGAAAAGTTTGGAATCCAGCAGAATTTCACCTCGGTCGGTCATCCCCAAGCAAACGGACAGACCGAAGTCACCAATAGGGAGATTGTCCGATCACTTGAAAAACGATTAACCGAGGCAATGGGTAAATGGTTAGACGAGCTTCCTGGAGTCATCTGGGCAAATAGAACTTCAGTAAAATCTGCCACTGGAGAGACTCCTTTCTCATTGGTGTACGGTTCGGAGGCTGTAATTCCGGTTGAGACGTTAGTACCATCACCAAGGGTTGAATCTTATGATCCCGACCAGAACCAGTTGTTGAGAGAGATGGACGTCGACCACGCAGATGGCAAGCGTGACCGAGCATGCATAAAGATCCAGGCCACCAAATCCAGCATGGAAAGAGCTTATGACAAAAAAGTCAGAATAAGAACATTTAAAGTTGGGGATTTGGTCCTCAAAAAGGTGGAAGTATCAAAGCACGTCGGAAAGCTTCAACCGAATTGGGATGGCCCTTATGTCGTGCAGGAGGTCGGAAAGAAGGGATCCTATAAAATTGCTCACCTTAACGGTGAAACTTTGCCGAGAACCTGGAATACAGTTAACCTTAGGAAATACTATGGAAGATAGTTGTAACCATTTCATTTTTCTTGTAATTTCCTGTTTTTGCAGCTTTGTTTTACTTCAAGTGTACGCACAATCAATGTAATCCTCTTTTAAGCTACAACTGTATTCCGAGTACCACGATGAAGAAAGAGCAAAATGTCTCGACTGAGGGTGAAAGCTATTGCTATGCCCCCAGCTCGATAAAAAAAAAAAAAAAAGCAAAATGTCTCGACTGAGGGTGAAAGCTGTTGCTATGCCCCTCACCTCGATAAAGACTTGCTCAAAAAAGCAAAATGTCTCGACTGAGGGTGAAAGCTGTTGCTATGCCCCTCACCTCGATAAAGACTTGCTCAAAAAAGCAAAATGTCTCGACTGAGGGTGAAAGCTGTTGCTATGCCCCTCACCTTGATATAGACTTGCTCAAAAAAGCAAAATGTCTCGACTGAGGGTGAAAGACGTTGCTATGCCCCTCAGCTCGATAAAGACGTGCTCGGAAAAAGACTTGCACAAAGAGAACATGACTATCTAGCTTAGAGAAAAAGGCTTAAATGATAAAAGTTTGTCAAACAATTTGTTGTCGGACAAAATCGACTGCTGCTCGAAATAATCTAATGAAGTAGCCCTGCTCGAAATATGAAGATTTTTTGAAGACTTCATATTCTTTGAAATTCCTCAAGATGGTTTATTATTTTCCAAGATTCAACTCTGATCGATGCAAATTTCACGGAACTGAACGGAACGGGACAATTATTCGTTTAGTTGCTTATTGGAAAATCTATCCGAGATGACCTAGGCGATCGATAATATTCCAATTATGGATTAAACTTCGCGTTCCGGTTTTTTTAAGTTTCATCGGATTATCAGTTCGTCATCGAGTTGGATGTTGCGAGCAAGAATAATAACAAGGACGATCGGAAAGAAAGATACATTGCAAGTGTTTAAATCAAAACATAAAACTCTTATTCATAAAATTCCGAGCAAGATACAAGGGATCAATGAAATACAAGAAACTACAACTTTATTGATATTCATCGAACAGATTACAGAGTTATTGAGTACATCTGCAAATAAAGTCCTAATACAACTATTGTGCCCTATTCTATGGTCTTCGAGCATCCTTCAGTGTTGTCGACCACGAGCAGAGGGAGGCATCCGATGAGTGCACCACAGGTTGTGTGACAAATCGGTTGTCCAGTAGACTTGTAAAGTGATCGAGCTGTATATGTTTATCGTCTGATGATATTTGGTTTTGAAATTAGACAATATGGATTGCAGACCACTTTTTCTGATCTCCATGCAGTCCCCAGCATTCTTGCTACCAGACGAGCCCGATCACTTCCCCGAGTTAGCGTCTAGGCCGAAATTTCAACCTAGAGCAGCCGGTCGTCATTTTATGATCCGAAAGCTCGACCCAAAGTTACCATTCTTCAAGAAAGAAAGGAAAAAATTGGTACTCGAGGTCAAACTTCCTTTTAATTTTTTGACCAGCTTTCCGCCCTCGGGGATACCCCTCGAAATCCGCAATGCTAACCCTGCCGAAAATACCCGAGCAAGGGTCAGTCACTTATTGGTATCCCGAGGGGAGATCCCATTTTCAGGGATCAGGGACCCATTGATCATCGAGGGACCCTTTTTTCCAATTCCACCCATACCAAAGAAGTATATATTTCGTTTGTAAGGTCGGAAGTATGTTCGAAGCCGGATCTCGAAAGTTTGAAAAGGAAGAAAAAAGGAACCGAGCTTAGTCCTCGAATGAAACATTTTCACGGCGTAAAGTAAAAATTTTCAGCTGAGTAAAAAGCCCCTTATATACTAAGAGGAAGTTCAGATCGACGGTTATTATTCAACGCAGCCCACGGCCCAGATTAAAGCACTTATCACGGGTGACCGTTCCGCTTCCCGAGGGTTAGGTACTGTTTGGTCAGATTTTCCTTGGAACTTAGCTGAAAAAAGGGGAATACTATGATTTGGTCAGATGTGCGCTGCAGAAATTTCCCGTTTCCGTTATATGATCGGTATTTCGATCACTATTGGCTCAGGAATAATTTTTTTCTACAATAAGAAAATAACTCAAAGAAAAAGAGGTTCAAAGTAAATATTAATTCCCCGACCACACAACGACATCGATTAAAGAGAAAGAAGGTTTATTTTTCCAACAAAAACAACATTACAAAAAGGAAAAAAGATAAAAGTACAACATTTGATCGAGCAGAAAGGGGGAAAAATTACAAACGAGACGAAATCTCTAGATAATTTTATTCTCGGATAAGAGCTTGCGGAATTCGACACTGCGGGCCTCGTACCCCGCATCATAACCTTTATTGTAAGCCTCCTGCTCCCGCAGCTCGGCATTCTTCTTCTACTGCTCGACAAGGGACTTCAGCCTGTCCAACTCTTTGCTCAACTCCTCGTGGACTTGGCTCTCTTTCTGCTTCACGGATTTCTCCGTCTCAGAGGCTGGTTTCAGCTCGATGGCTCTAGTTTCTTCAAGAGACTTCGCCAGTGCAACCTTCTTTTCCTCCAACTCGAGGACAGCCATAGCACGCTGCTCGGCTTCTTGCTCGACCTGCAACCCAAGGCTGAATAACTGTTGTCCAACCTTAAAGGGATCAAAGTTGATGTGTTAAATAAAAAATAAAAAAAGACACTCACTTGGGTAAGTAGATCTGCACTCGATTGCACGATTTCCCGAGCACTTTTTCCCCTCAACCGTTCCTGCTCCGCCAACTGAATACTGCTGAGAGTAATCTCCCAACTGCTAGCGGCAACCCCTCCAGCCTCTGCCTTACCTTTCACCTCCTCAAAAATGGCACTAAGTGTGCGAGTAACGTCAGAGACAGAGCTGTTGACCTCGGGATTCTCACCCGACGGAGAAGACTTCTTCTGATCGACAGAAGGGTCATTTATTTTGACCTTTTTATTAGGAGGCTCGTTTACAACGCTCTTAGTAGCCTCCAGAGCCAAAACACGTCCACCCAATATCTTATTTTCCCCAGCCATTTGGATTAAAGTTGAGGTCGGAATCAGATCATCCACGCGCGGCCTTTTGTTCAAAGCAAGCTCGGAGCCACCAGATGTAACTTGCTTGCTAGGGCTAGCAACCTGCGTTTTTGCCTGCTTTTTCCCCTCGGAGCTATTCTTCGATCTGGAGGGGTAGTCCGCAATTTGTATGACCGGCCCTTTCTTGGATCGAGTGGGCTCGGAGTTAGGCGAAGGTTTGGCCTCAGTTTTGCCAAGATCACCTTTAGGAACCTCTGATTGTTTGGGCCCTGGATTCGAAGGAGGATCGACCTTATTTTTTCCACGGTCGGCCTTAGAAACTTTGCCTGCCTCAGTGGCCTTAGAATCCCGAGTTTTGGACTTAGGAGCTTTTTCTTTCTTGACTTTGAACATCTGAGTTGGGTCAAGTTTGGAATTCACTAACCCCTCCATGGTCAGATTATTGAGTAAAGATAAGGGCTCGATTTATTTTTATCGATCTATGAGCTCCTACGTGAAAAAGAATTATGGTTTTTATGTAACAAATCTAAAGCTCTCCCTTCTATTTATAAGAGAGAGAAACTTTGCCTATTGGGGACCCAACAGTCGCGAATTTCAAGTTTTTCCGTGCTCGTATACAAAGATCGATCGTTTTAATATCTTACCAACTAAGGAAGTCTACTTTGATCGGTGATTTGTAGCTCGTTATAGACATCATATTTCGAGCTCCTTATAGCTGGCAAAGATTATTGTCTAGTTAAGTTGTATTATAAATTCCCGCGAACTTTAAGCATCTGGACTTGGTAAATATCACAAGTAAAGAAAGGAGATTTTACAGATGATCGAGAAGATTACATTACATATGGAGGAAAGTCCTATAATCTATTACAAGAAATCTTCCTAAGAATTTTGCTCCTCCTCAGTACCTTTGCTCTCGGAACCGTCCTCGACGTCGACTTTTGCGTCTCCAGAAGCCTCTCGATCATCCCCGTCCTAAGAAGTATTTTGATCTTCCTCATCTCCAGAACTATCTTGGCTGTCTTCATCCTCAGAACTATCTGAACTCGAGCTCGAGCTGGACGTTTCCAATTCCAGCATGTCGGGATTAGGCATTGGAACCCCGAACTCTCTCACGAAAGAAGCGAACTCGTGTTTTTCCCAATCTGTGGAACTCGAGGATGAGACTCGATAGTTTTCTCCATCCATGTTCTTGAAGATGTCCATGTGCTTCAAGTACTCATCTATATTATTGGGGATGACCTTCGCAGAGACCAGCTGTCGAACGCCCTTGTAAAAGGTAGTCTGAAGAATTTGGCTGACCTTTTTCCGAGCTATGGCATCTAGCGCGGGAGATTCCAGAAACTCTCTTATCGAACTTAGGCGTGAGTCCTCTTTGCCACGTTGATAAGACAACTCTGAATCGGCTTTGGTCTGCGCGAGCTCTTCTTCAAGTTTCTTGACCTATTCCTCGAGCAAGCTCTTTTCAGCCACAACCTTCACCAAGCTCGCTTCGACCGCCGGGGTGTACTTGGCTCTGGAGGCCTCCAATTCTGTCTGAACGGCGTTGAGCTGATCGCGGAGTTTGGACTCTTCCTCGAGAGAATTTCGATAAGCTATATGGACTCGATCAGACTCATCTTCTAGCATCGAAGTGCGATTCAGCTCAGTGAGGAAGCAGTCCCCGATCTGCAAGGGAATAACGAGGAACAATTAATAATTTGTATAAGAATCTAAAGAGTTTTAATCACCATAAAGGGTTTTTACCGTATGATACGCTCGAGAGAATCGACCTAACACGTCGAGGTCGCTGTGCGCCAAAAGTTCTTCCTGATCTTCGGCGAATCTCCCCGCCATGAAGATCTTTATTGCATTGTCATGCTAATTCTCGCCATTTGGGTCACGATCGCTCCGAATTGATCCTCCCTCGGGATAACCTGCCGCTCGGTAACCTTCAAGTTGATTCTCAATAAAATCCACCATATCAGGTTTATCTCGACCCGGACGACGGGTGAGGGGTGTTCGGTGCCGACCCCACAATCATGTCCTTCTTTTCACTTTAGGGGGCCCTTCTCGATCTTCCCTGGCTCGTCGGTTAAAGATCTCTGTCCCCTTAAGTTTCTTCATGGTGAACATACTGTACCCCAGTCTAGATGAAGAAAAAGGACCATCTTGGTTTAATGTTGGGTTATTGGTAACGTCAGAACGTTAAAAGCAGCGGAATTTAAATTTTTTAAAAGAACCCAAGCAGAATCTTTATTCATCTAGTCATACGAAAATGATTTTTACATAAATCGAAACATCCATAGGGTGTTTAGCGATTTTACCTTACCACGGGAACGGTGGTGATTTTTCTCCGGTCTTCTTTCAGATCTGCAGGATTTGGTTCGAGAGAAGCACCCCAAGTGTTGTGCCTCTAGCGGTATCCACACCAACTGGATTGAAGCAACTCTCTTTAATCCTCAGGCTCAGAACTAGGATGGAAGAGATATCAAGCAGGAAGAATGAAGAAGAAAACCAGATCTAGATCTGGATGAGAGAGGGGCGGCCTCTCTAGCTTGGAGAAGGGGGCGGCACACATTCCTAGGTGGAATTTCGTGGCTTTATGGAGGCTAGGGTTTTTGGAGTCTCCTACTCCTTATTTATAGATTACTCTTGACCTAGCTTTGACCTAATCCAACTAGGAAACTTAAAGCCCATTTACTTATGGCCTTTATTTGTTTCCTAATGGACCTAGACCACCTTTTAATTAATTAAACTCCTTTAATTAATTCAGCCCATTTAATTAATTAATCCAATTAATTAACTAAATTAATTCCTCTCTTATTAATTAACACTTTAATTAATTAGTTTTTCTTCTTTAAGAATTAACACTTTAATTCTTCAGTTTTGATTTAACTCTTTAAATCAAACTTTCCTTATATAGATATGTTGCAGTCCAATTGTATTGTGTGTGACCCTCTAGGTTCACCATCAACTGGCCGCGGGCCCACGACTTTCGTGATTTAATTAATGAGCTTATAATCGCTCCGATTAATTGAACACCTTCAATTAACCACTCAAGAATTAATCTCCTTATTAATTCATGAGTACCCACACCTCATGGTCGATGTCTAGCCACAAGCCCATGAGGCCCAACTTCAGGTGAATTGATCTCAGTGAACCTCACCTCTTATAAGTACCATGTACATACGGTCCTTCTATCGACTTAATTTCCCGATCGAGACCTAGGGTGTGTGAATTGATCGGCACCTCTAATTATCTCGATAACTATACTTTCTAAATCCGGATAATGATTCTAGTGTGACTGCTAAATTTGGAAACCCCTTTCCAAATCCGTCACCAACTATGGCCAATTTGGAAACCCCTTTCCAAATCCGTCACCAACTATGGCCATAGGTTTCTCGGAATCTATTATCTAAGAACGTATAGGAAATTCTCTCAACACACTACGTTGAGTCGGTAGATCCCATATTAATGCTAACCATTCGCGTACACGACTATACGCACCCAACTTAGGGACACAATGATCAGGCTACGTGATCGGCACCTAAATCTAAGTACGCACACCCATGCACCGAATTCGCCCTAGCACCTCAAGTCTAAGGACTAAATCGTACACTATTATAAGTTTGAGAAACATCCCATCGCCGATGTGCGTCATGCGCTTCCACAATGGGTTTCTCTGTTCGGGTCGTTCGATGCATTCGATCCCCTATCGAACCACCTACTCATATGCACTAGCATCAAATGCCTTGCTCATGAAACGCTACAAATTCACTCCATGTGAATCATGCATATTTATACAAGTCTTTGCGATTCCTTCGATACCCCGTCTCGTTGGGAATCTATGAATTGGAACATGTTTTAAGATCACGACCTTAGAGACTGTTTCATGATTGCACTCAATACCGAAGTGAATCGTCCCATAGTCGAATGTGATCTTAGGATTTCGTCCAATCGCTTAAGTGATTCGCGAGAGATGAAGTTGGCCATTGTTTGATTTACATACTATAAACAAACGAGCGTATTAATTCATTTATACTAGAGAAAGCTTACGATAGTCCTAATACAAGCTAAATATATTGGCTTGCAGGGCACTATCCCATCAATCTCCCACTTGCCCTAAAGCCAATCACAAACGCTTCGAAGACCCATCTTCCAAAGATGTTCTTCGAACTCTTTTCGTGACAAAGGCTATACTAGTGGATCCGCTAGATTGTCTTCTGAGTCGACGTAATCCATTATGTACGTCTACTCTACCAATGATTTCTCCAATCAAGTGGTACTTTTCTCTCATTGTGTTTAGATTTCAGGTGAGATCTCGATTCCTTTGCTTTAGCAATAGCTCCATTGTTATCACAGAAGATAACCACGAGCTTCGCAATGCTAGGCACTACATCCAACTTTTGGATGAAGCTTTTTTTTTATCCAAACACTTTCTTTTGTTGCAGTCAATGCTGCGATATATTATGCTTCAGTGGTTGATTCGGCAACGGTGCTTTGCTTGGAACCTTTCCAACTTATCGCTACCCCCATTAAAGCAAAATATGTATCCAAAATTGGATATATATATTCATCCACATCAGACTATAAACTCGAATTATTAAATCCTTCGAGTTTTAATTCTCCATTACCACCGTAGACCAAGAACAAATCCTTAGTCTTTCTCAAGAGCTAAAGGATATCTTTTACGGTGGTCCAATACTCTTCACCGGAGTTTGACTAGTAACTGCTCGTGACACTTGAGCAAGTTCTACGTCTGGTCTTAGTACATATTATAGCATACCACATGCTACCTTTTGTCGAAACATAAGGTATTTGAGACATTCTCCTTTATCCTCATTCGATGTAGGGCACATCGATTAGAAAAAGAGTTACAATGTCTCATTGGAAGCAATCCTCTCTTGGATTCTTCCACACAGAATCTTTTCAGTATTGTTTCTATGTACTTAGATTTAGAGAGTCCAAACATCTTCTTCGATCTATCTCTATAGATACGTATCCCAATACGCAAGATGTCTCTCCCAAATCTTTCATGGAGAACTGCATGGATAACCACGCTTTCGTCTGTGCTAACATTCCGATATTATCCCAGATAAGCAGAATGTGATCGACATATAAAATATGAGCTTCATAGAGCTCCCACTAATCCTTTTGTACACTCAAGGTTCATATTCGTTTTTGATGAAGTCAAAAGCCTTGACTGTCTCATCAAAACAAATGTGAATCCAAATGGATTCAGACATTGCTACTGGAGAAAATGTTTCATCAAAGTTTGTTCCAGAACTTTGTGAATAACCTTTCACCACTAGTCGAGTCTCAGAGGTCAACACCTCTCCACTCATTCCTAACTTGAAGATCCATTCACAACCTACAGGGACAATTCCCTCAGGTGGATCGACCAAGGTCCATACCTTGTTGGAATGTATGGAATCCATTTCGGATTGCATGGCCTCTTGCCATGATGCACGTCTACATCTAATGTAGCTTCTTCGTATATGGTAAAACCATATCTTTCAAGCTTCTTACGAACTTGATCAGATCTACGAAGTACTGGTGTACTAGATGGTTCAGTAGTTTCTGGATTAACTCCCACTGTTTGTGGGGATGGGTCCAAATCTTGGACTTCATCAAGTTCCATGACATTCCCTATTTCCTTTGACGAGGATTTCATCAACTGAGGAACGGGTAGTTAGGAGAAACGATTGTTTCTCATTGTCGTGGAACAGGTATCCAATGGATTTCGTTGGATACCCCACAATTATATACAAATTGGATCTACTAGCCAATTTATCTCCTTTCTAGTTCCCAACTTAAGCAGAAGATCTCCATACTCAATAGTAAAAGTGCAGAGGTATTTTGCCATACCTTTCTTGGTAAAGCTTTGTAGGCACGGACTTTGAAGGTACTTTGCTCAGTATCTTCGATGCAGCCAGGAGGACCAACCCCTAGAATGCATAAGGAAGCTTAACAAAACTCAACATGGATTGAACAATGTCTAACAATGTTCGATTCCTTCTCTTAGACACTCCAATAAGTTGAGGCGTCATAGGAGGAGTTTGTTGTATGAGAACCCATTCTCAGTAAGATAACTGAGGAATTCTTGACTTAAGTATTTGCCACCTCGATCAGATCGAATGGCCATAATACTATGCCCTTGTTGATTCTCTACTTCGTTTCGAAATTCTTTGAACTTTTCAAAGGTTTTTCGAATTTGTATCTCACTAGATACATATATCACTAACGACCAAAGTCATTAGCAAAAAGGTACGATGTATGAGTAATCTCTTCTTACACTAACCTTTAGTGGTCCACATTCAATCGTATGGATCAAATCCAAAGTTATTTGGTTCGCTTTTGATTCCCTGTGAAGGGAGATTTGGTCATCTTTCCTATGAGACAGGATTCGCAGGTTGGAAGTTCATCTAAGTTCTATATTTAAAGAGCCTAAGAAGAAACCAACTTTTGAATCCTGCTCTTGGAGATATGTCCAAGTCTAGCGTGCCAAAGTTGTGGATTATTATCTTGGTATTAATTGAACTAAGCATATTAACTCAATTGAGTTAACGGTTTAATTCAATTAATTTGCTTCCTTTCAATTAACTCTTTAATTGATTCATCTCCCTTTTCAATTAACCCTTTAATTGAAACGTTGCTTAATTAATTAGACCTTCTAATTAATTAAACTAATCAGTGCCTTTCTAAGATTCAGTGGGATAATTCGACTTTTAGACTACTTGCGTTCTTTCGACTACCTTTATGGTCGATTTTAGAAGAGAACAACTTCTTCTTCATATTACTCTTCTTTGACTTTGCAGTCCATGAAGTGTAAACGATCATGACAAGTTTATCCTATTTGCCATTTACCAATACTTTGGTTAATTCATGAAATGTGATCAACTTATCAAATAAGATCAGAGTATTTCACGAATCTTTTGATTGAGCGGGAGGAGAATTTAAATGGAGGTCAATGCTAAGATCACTTGCAGGCCTACGTTTAATCGATCCAGTTTTCAAATAGATTGATAAAAACAAGGACAGTGATACTTTGACATCAGCTCCTTCACTTATTCTCGAGTTTTAAAACAAATCCTTAGTGGTCTCGAATCAAACGATTCGAAACTGCTCCTCAAAACAAGCTTTTGAAGTGGAGGTTTGTTTTAGAAGCTTCAGACATACTCCTATGTCGCTTCTTTAGCTCGTTCAATCTTGATGCTTATATGAGGAAACGATCGTTAAGATTCCCATACCCTATAGGTGATTCGTTCCACTTTTGAGATTCGTCCTTATATGGGGAAACAATCATTAATATTCCCATACCCTATGGGTGATTCGTTCCTCCTTTTAGACTCATCTCGGAAGTGCATCAGGCATAGGCTAGTTATTAAGAACATGATTCCGATTTTCGGAATTGAGGACAATCCTCTAGTTTCTAAGCCAGTCGATATTTTGATCCAGTTATTTTATAAGTCGAGGATAAATAGTACAATGGATAATTATAGATATCTCAATATCTATTTTAAAGAGAAGACAAATATATAGAGGACTAGTTAATGAATAATACTTATAATCTACGAAGGTTGGACTTTCTATCGTAAAAGTTCTCCCACTATTTTATCGAAACAATTACCCCTTTAATTGTTCGGGAAATCCTATTTCCTAGTAGGTCTTGACGTCGCAACGGACATTAATTGCACCCACGACTCGTGGCCATACAACTAATTCCCCACGTAGGCATACTTATTGCCAATTGTGTCCCTACACAACCTTCAAGCTATTTTGCCTCGATTTCCGCACCCATCTAGCACTGCTACATCATGAGTGGTACTACTCGTTAAGTCTAACCCAATCAATCTCGATGAGCAACGGGCCCGGTCATGAAATCCCCGTAACTGGTTATCGGTCGATTATACATGTCCCGACCAGTCCCCACCCTTGTCGAGTTTATTAAATAAACAAGAATCGAGAGATTTCACGTATTGTCCCTTTCTTCGCCTCGGGTGCCAAACTCTGGATCACCTTAATCGATAAGTAGACAACATACGCTAGTCCCTATTGATGGAAGGCTTGGATTTATATAAATACTTCATTTTATTTTAAGGCAAACTCTCTCGAGATCTCACCGCTTCGATTATGAATTATCTTATTTACGTTCTAATATTCTAGCGCGCATCACCATACAAGCCAAATAATAGAACCATTAAATAAATAAAACATAAATAAATAAACCTAGCATGCATTTCTAACACAATATGTTTTCGATCGGGAGCCACCTATGCTTGGGCCATCATTGAGCCAATAATGTCGGCCCAATTGGTCTATCTAATGGGTTCTTAATGGGCCTAGGCTATTACATTAATAACCAAGCATACTTGGCCTTCATTTTCCACTGGGCTTCCTTCTTGAATGTAATGGGCCTCCATCCTAAACTATTTAATGTAAAGCCCTAATCTATTACATTGGCACAAAAAGGCCCAAATAAAAGGCTCGCAGGCCCAACAAAAATCCAAAGCAAAATAAACCAATCACATCTAAGGTCAAGGCTCGGCTCGATCGAAAACCACGTAAACAATTCACGTCGAGCAAAGAAACAAGCAAACACATTTACTAGTTTCCTATCTTACTTCAATTATTTTAAACGCCTTTAAAATATTTCTCTAGATTCTTACTTTAGTCTTCTACTAATTATAGGTAATCTATATTTGGATAAACAAAACCATTTTATGCATAAAAACAGAATAAAAATTTTCAACTTTTGAAAATTGCAATTCGGCCCTCCAACTTTTCGAAATTGCGATTTGAAACCCTGAAGTTTTGGAAATAACAATTTAACACCAAAATTAAAACTGGGCAGAGGACCGAAAATTAAAATTTTATTTCCAGAAAAAATTTCGAATTTTCAATTCAGCCCCTGCAGTTTTCGGTATTTACAAAACAGCCCCAAAACTTTAGGTAATTGCAAAACAGCCCCAAATTCAAAAATTTCCAGAAAGTTGCATTCTGTCCAGAAAACACACGGTTTGTAAAATCTCAATTTCAGTCCAGTTTTCCAAAAAATCGCTAATCGCAAAAACAACCCTTTATTTTTCGTAAAATTCAAAATTGGCCCAAAACGTTTTTATGCAATTTTACCCAAAATCAGATCTACCCATAACAAGTAAGAATCAATTACACGAATATAACATGCAATACAATAAGGCAATCAAATTATATTCAGACCTTTTCGTATGAGAGTAATGAATTAGGCTCTGATACCACTGTTGGGTTATTGGTAACGTCAGAACGTTAAAAGCAGCGGAATTTAAAATTTTTAAAACAACCCAAGCAGAATCTTTATTCATCTAGTCATACGAAAAGGATTTTTACATAAATCGAAACATCCATAGGGTGTTTAGCGATTTTACCTTACCACGGGAACTGTGGTGATTTTTCTCCGATCTTCTTTCAGGTCTGCAGGATTTGGTTCGAGAGAAGCACCCCAAGTGTTGTGCCTCTAGCGGTATCCACACCAACTGGATTGAAGCAACTCTCTTGAATCCTCAGGCTCAGAACTAGGATGGAAGAGATATCAAGCAGGAAGAATGAAGAAGAAAACCAGATCTAGATCTGGATGAGAGAGGGGCGGCCTCTCTAGCTTGGAGAAGGGGGCGGCACACATTCTTAGGTGGAATTTCGTGGCTTTATGGAGGCTAGGGTTTTTGGAGTCTCCTACTCCTTATTTATAGATTACTCTTGACCTAGCTTTGACCTAATCCAACTAGGAAACTTAAAGCCCATTTACTTATGGCCTTTATTTGTTTCCTAATGGACCTAGACCACCTTTTAATTAATTAAACTCCTTTAATTAATTCAGCCCATTTAATTAATTAATCCAATTAATTAACTAAATTAATTCCTCTCTTATTAATTAACACTTTAATTAATTAGTTTTTCTTCTTTAAGAATTAACACTTTAATTCTTCAGTTTTGATTTAACTCTTTAAATCAAACTTTCCTTATATAGATATGTTGCAGTGCAATTGTATTGTGTGTGACCCTCTAGGTTCACCATCAACTGGCCGCGGGCCCACGACTTTCGTGATTTAATTAATGAGCTTATAATCGCTCCGATTAATTGAACACCTTCAATTAACCACTCAAGAATTAATCTCCTTATTAATTCATGAGTACCCACACCTCATGGTCGATGTCTAGCCACAAGCCCATGAGGCCAAACTTCAGGTGAATTGATCTCAGTGAACCTCACCTCTTATAAGTACCATGTACATACGGTCCTTCTATCGACTTAATTTCCCGATCGAGACCTAAGGTGTGTGAATTGATCGGCACCTCTAATTATCTCGATAACTATACTTTCTAATTCCGGATAATGATTCCAGTGTGACTGCTAAATTTGGAAACCCCTTTCCAAATCCGTCACCAACTATGGCCATAGGTTTCTCGTAATCTATTATCTAAGAACGTATAGGAAATTCTCTCAACACACTACGTTGAGTCGGTAGATCCCATATTGATGCTAACCATTCGCGTACACGACTATACGCACCCAACTTAGGGACACAATGATCAGGCTACGTGATCGGCACCTAAATCTAAGTACGCACACCCATGCACCGAATTCGCCCTAGCACCTCAAGTCTAAGGACTAAATCGTACACTATTATAAGTTTGAGAAACATCCCATCGCCGATGTGCGTCATGCGCTTCCACAATGGGTTTCTCTGTTCGGGTCGTTCGATGCATTCGATCCCCTATCGAACCACCTACTCATATGCACTAGCATCAAATGCCTTGCTCATGAAACGCTACAAATTCACTCCATGTGAATCATGCATATTTATACAAGTCTTTGCGATTCCTTTGATACCCCGTCTCGTTGGGAATCTATGTCTTGGAACATGTTTTAAGATCACGACCTTAGAGACTGTTTCATGATTGCACTCAATACCGAAGTGAATTGTCCCATAGTCGAATGTGATCTTAGGATTTCATCCAATCGCTTAAGTGATTCGCGAGAGATGAAGTTGGCCATTGTTTGATTTACATACTATAAACAAACGAGCGTATTAATTCATTTATACTAGAGAAAGCTTACGATAGTCCTAATACAAGCTAAATATATTGGCTTGCAGGGCACTATCCCATCATTTAAGGGATGAACCATTTGGATCGGCTCGGCATCCTTGGCCCTTTCTTCCGTCTCGACTCGATCAGGATGGGCAGAACCTCCCTGAGGAGGAACTGCAGTATGGTTGGTTTGCGCCAAGTAAGGCTTAATTTGCTTTCTCGGTTGGCCCGGCGTCTTTTTCGAGGTAGAGGCCACTGTTCTACTGACTATGGAAGCTCGGTATTGCTCTACCATGGTACCTGAAGAAAGGAAAAAATGGTTAAGGGATGAAACCTTCTAAATAGAGCACAACTATGATGAGGAATGAATCTTTTTTCTTACTTAAAGATCGAGAATCGACGGCGTCCGCGAGTAGGTACTTCGCTTTGGTGAGCCCCGCTTTCCGAAGAACGGGCTCCAAAATAAGGAAAGCTGACTGATAGGGATCGAAATGCATCTCGGCGACGGCGTCACTTTGGATATTCTTCTTAAGCCGACCTATCAGTTCGCGTTTTCCGTACACCCAGTCTCGCCGACCTATCCACTGGTGTGGTACCATCTCTGAGCTTCCCTCGGAAGCTGGCTCCTCGAGCCCTTTGATGAACAAGAACCGTTTCTTCCAATCGAGAGAGTTGCTGGAGACAATAGTGGATAAGATTGAATGGTTCGAACGTTGGGAGAAGTACACGAACCCAGCGTTGGGGGCCGAGGAAGTGCTGACTTTAAATAACTGCCAGAAATTCTGGAAGCTATCAAATTTGCCTTTAGCCTTCATCAAGACACTAAAGGCTATTAGGTATCCGATCGAGTTGGGAAAGATCTGCGCGGGAGCTAAGGAGAATACATCTAAAACCTGCTCGAGCAACGGTGCAAAAGGGATACGCAGCCCGTAAGCAAATTGCTTAGCATAGAAGGCTTGACATCCTTCTGGTGGCTGATTGACCCGTTGAGAAGGGGTCGGGATAACTAGCGAGTAACCATCGGGAAGAAATTTCCCTATCTCAGCTTCGAGTTATGCTCGGCTATCTATCGGATCGTACTCACTAGCGATCTCATCGACCCGTTTTTCAGTCTTCTGAGCTCGACTTTTAGCGGTGGTTTTCTTTGGAACGGCAGCAAGGTCGAGGATCCTCACGGTACAGCCTCTTCTAACTGAGTATCTCATTATTTCATGCTCTCCTAGCGCCTCAGTCGAGCCCTCTTCGCTGTCGGAATCTGGATTCTCTTCACCTTCTCCTTCGTGCTCGGCGTTAGGCTCGACGTCTTGTTCCCCATGGCCATCCCCCTCAGGGTTCTGTTGACCGGACGTTCCCTCACCGGCATCCGACCCTAAGACCCGTTCAACTTGGTCCACGATCCTATTCGCCTCGTCAGGAGAGTTTTCTGTAGCCTTGAATGTATCAATGAGATCGTCCATTAACCCTAGGTCGAAATCTAATCTCGGAGGAATATTGGATGGAATCTCTGGGTTCTCGGAGGTGGACATGTTAGAAAGTATTTATTGAAATGGTCAATAAGAAAGGATACTCTTTATCGATGTGAATGCTCCGATCTGCAATAAGTTGGGAAGATGTACCCGTCTCTTCAAGTCAACGCATATATATAAAGGTTAAAAGGGTAAATTGCAAATTAAACCCCTAGTAACCGCGACGGTTAAGCTTCCCACTCAGTAAATTGATGATTATCTTTCCATAAATGGCATTTACGGCCTTCTAAGTTTTGAAAGTTGGTTTTTCGGCTCGGTAATTTAAGATCAACGACATCGTCTTTCGAGGATGTGCACTCTTTTTCCCTTCGCTCGGTTTTTATCACTCTGGGTTTTTTCGAGTAAGGTTTTTAACGAGGCATATCCGACACAAGACTGTTCAAGACCTGCTCTCTATAATTTATTTCTCCGAACTTCAAATATGGTAGCTCCTTGGCTCCTCCAGAGAAAATATGGGCTATTTTTCCCTAGCTCGGATTTTGTCCCACTGGGTTTTTCCGTGTGAGTTTTTTAATGAGGCATATCAAATCTTGTGCTACGATGTTGTGTTTACTTCTCCGAGCTTCAGCTTCACATACGCTCGAGAAGTGGGGGAGTATTGATGAGGGATATTTCGTATGCGCCGTTTTAGGAAATACCTTTGCTCGAGATCGACCTCAATCCCGACCAGGAGGACCATTCTTCGACCTATAGAACGCTGCTTCCGATCAAGCCAGATTTATAGCTCGAGACCTTACTTTCCGATCTGCGTCTCTCCTCGGAATTACTGTGGGGCCGACCCTCAGGCCAGGACAGCTGGCAAGGCATATTCTCCTGCGGAGGGTCTACCTAGCTCATCACTGTTCCTATATATACGCAGCGCATTTATGACATCAACGGACGGCACTATTCCCAAGATACGCTCCAGCTCGGACATAGAGCTCGGAATAGGCCTTAACTTACTTTTCTTTGAATTTATCTAGCTAGTAGGACGTCATCCTGTAACGCTCGAGTAGACCTACTTTGTAACTTGTATTCGGATCTTAACATTAATATACATCACTTATACACTCGACTTATTTTATTGTTTTGCTCGACTTTCTTTATTTGTCCCGAACGAAAAACAGCATAATCATGGTTATATGGATGAAAATCCTTTAGTCCACTCTTCCAAGTCACACAGATCTTGGGTTATACTTGAAAACACAAAGTTAACAGTATACAATGGTTGCGCCTATCAACAAATGAAATGGCCACAAGTGCGCAGTAAGAAATCACACAGAAATCCTACTCTACAAAGCTAGATCACTCACTTAGATGGATCTACACTCCTCACGCTATTTTCAGTATAGGAGGTCACAAAGAAAACCTACACTAAGAATCTATATCACTTCACACAGATGGATATACACTCCTCTCTCTTTTCTCAGTTGAAAGTCACTCAGACAGACAACGTAAGTTCTCTGTTCTTCAACGAAAAGCTTCGTCAACAGATGACTTGGCTTGTGATCAGACGACTCAACTGATGGATCTTGCTCTATAGATGTGATCTTGAATTTTGCAAGTCTCTCTTCAGATCTTCAGTTAGTCTTCTATTTATACTCCCGGATTAGAATTTCTATTTATACTTCAGTTAGTCTTCTATTTATAACGGTCTTATTCTCTGACTGCAGCTTTTTCTTTTGCAGACTGTCTTCTGTACACTCTGCTGTACGGATATTCACTTTATGTCCAGTCGCATTTAATGCACTCAGCCGGTTACCGTTGATAAGCTTACTTCACCGACTTCACTTTGCTGATGGGAATGCTCGACTGATGACCACTCTCCTGATGATCACTCGGCTGATGGCTACTCGGCTGATTCAAGAATGAACACATCTATCTTGACTCGGCTGATTCAAGAATGAACACATCTATCTTGACTCGGCTGATGATAACCAATCTGATATCCCACTTGGCTGATTCGGTTACTTCGCTTCAAGACCTTGAGAGAGGTTTCGCTAAGCTGTTCTTAGTTGATGACTTAACCTTTTGATCTTCAAAACCATTATGGCCTTTTTGTCATCTTCAAAACCTTCTCTAATTTATACCAACATAAATAGTTTAGTTCAAGAGTTAGAGAGGAGATACAACACATCTGAGAGCACATTTTCGAAGCAGAATTCTTCAAAGTCTCAAACTCAAGAACAGAACACTCATCAGCCGAGTCATTTGCTGACAAAGGCAGAATAGAGAGAAAAGAATATACATATAAAATCTGAGTGATTTTGTGAGAAACGTGTTGTGAGAAGCTATTATCCATCTTGGTGAGTGATAAAGCTTTGTAGTATAGGACTTCTTTGTGATTTCCTGTAACGAACTTGTGGCCAGTTCATTTGTTGTTTGGCGCAAACAGAGTATATTGTAAACTGTGTGTTTATAGTATAACCCAAGATCTAAGTGACTTGGAAGAGTGGACTAAAGGATTTTTATCCATATGACCACTATAAAAATTCTGTGTGTTTATACTTGCATTATTTTCTTGCATATTTTCAAATAGCATTTTAAACACTTAAGTTAACTGTTGAAAAGTTTTTAAAAGAAGTTTGTAAAAACTGGGGATACAATCTTTTCTAAGTCAAGAAAACTACTTGTGAAAAACACTAGACAAATCCGCTGCAAGTTAGTTATTTTAAAACTTTGATTTTATCAAAATCAGCTAAGTAAATCAGAAGAGTGGTCAACTCTGCTGTTCAAAGTTTTGTGCGAGATCAGCTTAGTCTACTTACGAATCTTGATCAGCTTAGTCTGCTGACAGAAAAAGTTAGAGAATTTAAAGATAAAGTTTTAAGAGGTCTATTCACCACCCCCCCCCCCCCCTCTAGACCTCATCTGACCACTTGGGACCAAAAAGTGGTATCAGAGCAGGTGGTTCATCTGAATCATTTGCCTGATCAACGAGCTTGATCCTAGTGTGTTTTTGAATGGTTTTCAAAAGTTTTGAAAAGAGCATCTTTTTGAAAATAAAAACTTTTTGAAAAATGGATTGTATCAGCCATGTTCCCCATATTGGCGGTATGAGCTTTGAGGACTGGAAAATACGAATGGAAATTTTCCTTGCTACTTACAGTGATAATATGTACAGATGCATAGCTCAAGGTCCGATAAGAATCACCAAAACAATCAAAGTTGATGGCCAAGATAAGGTCTTGACAAGGAACCTGAAGAGATGACAGTTGAAGAAATCAAACTGAAAAATCTTGACAAGGTTGGAATCTTCATCATGACCAAAGCCCTCGACAACGACAGATTTGACAAGGTCAAACACTGTAAGACATCTAAGGAGATGTGGGATAAGGTCCGTGAGATGAGTGAAGGGAATGACTCCATCAAAGAACACAATCTGAGTGTAGCCCTGGAGAAGTTTGAAAACTTCAAGATGAAACCTGGAGAAACCATTGACCAGATGGATTGAAGGTTCACAAAGGTGTTGAACAATGTGTTAAAATTGGGAAAGACGTTCTCTGATAAAGAGATCACCGTTAAAGTTCTAAAGGCGCTACCACCCAAGCTCAACATAAAGATCACAGCTATGGAAGAATCAAGGGATCTGGGGAAGATCTCTCTGACGGAGCTGTTTTCTGTACTCAAGGCGTACTACTATAAAATGCCAAGAATGGGTATAGAAGAGACCTCAACTTCTAGCCCCACTGCTGCCCTTGTTGCTGCAGAAAGATCAAAAAGATCAGCTGTGAAGATAAGAGAAGTGGACTCATCTGATGAGACCACACTGCTCAACAAAAAGGAGTACACTGCTGGCGATGTTGCCTTGTTATTAAATGGGTTCAAAAAGTTCTATAAAAGAAAAATGAAGAATAAATATAACAATGTTTCTATTTCTAAACTTACCTCTTACTCTCATGATAGTAAGGATGATTTTAAATCCAAACTAATGTGCTATAACTGCAGGAAATTGGGACATTTCATTAAGGACTGCCCATATCCTAAAGCTGAGAAATATACTGAGGAGGAAAAGAAAGCGAGGAAAGAGAGGAGACACCAGAAAAGTACAGTGTTGTTGGCTGAAGCTGAAAAGATAGCAGCCATCTATTCTTCTAACTCAGAATCAGGGACATCAAGTGATGACTCTACTGAAGAAGAGACACCTGCACTGCTCTGTCTCATGGCTAAAGAATCAGAGGATTCAGATAATGAGGTAACTCTCACTGAAAATGAAGATGAGCTATTTAGCTCATTTGAGCAAATGATGAAAAACAACACAGATGTTGTTAATGAGTTTGCAAAGCTTAAGGAAGAGATGATTGTGCTGAAAAAGAAAAATGCTAAACTGAAACTTAATGTTGAAAAACAGCAAGATTTAGCTATGTATAAATAGCTCTGGCATGAATATGAATCTCTGAAAGCAGAATGTGAAGTTTACAAAGGAAAAATCATGGAGCTTGAAAAGATAATCTCTAGTCATGATAAGTCGTCTGTTGCATCAGTAGGAACATCTAATGAACAGAGAACACCTTTAGTAAAAGAGAATTTAGAACTGAACAAGACTCAAAAGTTTATATCTGCTGATAACAGTAATGTTATTTTATATGTTCAGACTGCTAAATCTACTTCACTTGAGATTGAGAAAAAGCAGAAGAAATCTCCTAAGGCTAAAAAGGGTAAAAAGCCTGAAAATGAAAAACAGACTGGTAAAACCAAACAGCAGAGTAGTACTAAGAAGTCTGCTGATAAGAGTAAAACCAATCAGACTAGTAAAACTAAGTCGTCTATTAAAGAGCAAACCTAAGAAGCAAAGAAATTATAATAATGATGCTTCGTATGGAAATGAGTCTTATTTTGTGCAACCTGCTTATTCATCTTATTATGCTGCACCTCATTATCCACCTTATTATGCTACATATCCTGCTCATCATCCAATGCATGCTTACCCTGCTTATCATGTACCTTACCCTGCTTATGAGCATTAATCACACCATAATGATTATCAACATAATATGTCTGCTGATTATGGTGAAGAAAAAGTTGTTCATGCTCCTGCTAAAACTCAAAAGCCTAAGAAGCCTAAGATTTCAGCATCTTTGGTTGTCAAAGGTGATACTAATCCACCAGGACCCTCTCAATAAGGGTACCTAAAACAATTTTATTTTGTTTTGTAGGTTATGATTAGGAATAGGAGTAAAGTAGAGAAGAAGGTACTTGGACAGTGGATGTTCAAGGCACATGTGTGGAGACATACATGAACTGACTGATGTTGCTGCCGTAAATGGTCCAAGAGTCACTTTTGGAGACAGCAAAGAAGGCAAGATTGTTGCGGTTGGAAAGTTAATCAAAGGAAACATTGAGATATCTGACGTCTCTTATATTAATTGCCTGAAGTACAATCTGCTAAGCATAAGTCAATTTTGTGACAAGGGATTTTCTGTTATCTTCTCATCAGATATGTGCTATGTTGAACAAATTGGAACAAAGAAGGTTATCTTATCTGGAAGAAGACAAGGAAATATCTATGTAGTCGACTGGAATTCTGTGGACAGGAAATCTAATGTTTGTTTGGTGGCTTCTACACCATCAGTTGGTTGTGGCACAAAATAATGAATCATTTGAATTTCAAGACCATATACAGATTAATAAAGAATGATTTGGTAGAAGGAATTCCAAAGACAGTCATGAGCAAAGATAAGCTCTGTGATGCTTGTCAGAAGGGTAAACAAGTGAAGTCCACTTTCAAAAGCAAGAAGCACCAATCTTCAACCAGAATTTTGGAGCTATTACATATGGATTTGTTTGGCCCAATTGATCCTTTCAGCATTGGTGGAAAGAAATACTGCCTAGCTGTTGTGGATGATTATTCATGATTTACTTGGGTGATTTTCATGAAGAAGAAAAGTGAAACCAAGGAACATCTTACCAATCTGATGGAACTGATCCAGAATGAAAAGAGTCAAAGGATATTGAAGATCAGATCAGACAGAGGGACTGAATTTACAAACTCTACTTTTGAAGAGTATTGTAACTCCAGAGAAATCAACCATGAGTACTCTGCTGCCAGAACCCCTCAACAAAATGGAGTTGCTGAAAGGAGAAACAGAACTCTAAAGGAAGTTACCAGGACAATGATAACTGAAGCAAAGCTGCCCCAAAGATTCTGGGCAGAAGCCACAAATACAGCATGTTACACCCAGAACAGATGCATGATCAACAAAAGTCAAAACAAGACACCTTATGAACTGTGGAACAATAGAAAGCCTAATTTACACTATCTTAGGATTTTTGGTTGTAAATGTTATGTTTTGAATAATGGGAAAAATCACCTTACTGCTTTTGCAGAAAAGGCTGATGAAGCTGTTTTTGTAGGATACTCTACTGTTAGTAAAGCTTACAGAGTCTTTAACAAAAGAACTTTACTTGTAGAAGAATCTATTCATGTAGTATTTGATGAACCAAACCAATCTTCTTAAAAGAATAAAAGTGTTAATCCAGAGATATCTGCTGACTTTCAGAAATTGAGTGTGGAAAGAAAAGAAGAGTATGTACCCATCTTACTACCTGATCTAAACCAAGCTGGTAACTCAAGTGCTGTTCAAAATCAGCCTGCTGATTGTCTAACAGAGGAGTTGCAAACAGCTGACAGACCAGAGCCTGTTCAACAGACTACTACTGAGACTCCAACAGTAGTGTTGCAAGATCAATCAAGAGGACAACATCCAGATTTGCAACCTGATCTCAGATGGCTCAGAGATCAACCACCTGATTTAGTGATTGGTGATCCACTGAGAACAAGAAGGTCAACTACAAATGAAACAATGTTTGTAAGTTTTCTTTCACAAATTGAGCCCAAGTTAATTGATGAAACTCTTAGTGTTTCTCACTGGATTGAAGCAATGCAAGAAGAGTTAAATCAATTTGAAAGGAATGAAGTTTGGTACTTAGTTCCCAGACCTACTCATCAAAGGGTAATTGGCACTAAGTGGGTATTCCGGAATAAAATGAATGAAGATGGTATTGTTACCAGAAATAAAGCAAGACTAGTTGCCAAAGGTTACTGCCAGGAAGAAGGCATTGATTTTGATGAGACATTCGCACCAGTTGCAAGGCTTGAAGAAATCAGATTATTCTTAGCCTATGCTGTTCACAAGAACTTCACTGTCTATCAGATGGATGTGAAGTCTGCTTTTTTCAATGGAGAATTGCAAGAAGAAGTTTATGTTGAACAACCTCCTAAGCTGTGGACGATATTATTTTTGGTTCAACTAACCAACAGATGTGTGAGAAGTTCTCTAAGCTGATGCAGAACAAGTTTGAAATGAGCATGATGGGAGAACTAAATTACTTTCTTGGATTACAAGTCAAACAGTTACCTGATGGTATTTTTACTAATCAAGCAAAGTACACAAAAGATCTGTTCAAGAAATTTGGTATGGAAACTAGCTCATCTGTTAGTGTTCCTATGTCTACTGGACTTCGTCTGGACAAGGATGAAGATGGCAAATCAGTTGACATCACCAAGTACAGAGGCATAATTGGGTCACTGTTATACTTAACAGCTAGCAGACCTGACATTATGTATTCTGTTGGGGTTTGTGCGAGATTTCAATCAAATCCTAAGGAATCTCATCTCTTAGCTGCTAAAAGGATATTAAGGTATCTCAAAGGCACTCAAGAATTGAGATTGTGGTATCCAAGGGAATCAGGATTTGAACTTACTGGATATTCAGATTCTGACCTTGCTGGCTACAAAATTGATAGGAAGAGTACTACAGGTACTTGTCAATTTCTAGGCAGTCGTCTGATCTCATGGATGAGTAAGAAATAGACTTCAGTATCCATATCTACTGCTGAAGCTGAATACATTGTTGCTGGAGCATGTTGTGCACAGATACTTTGGTTGAAGCATCAACTAGAAGATTACAATCTCAAGATCAGTGGAATCCCTATCTACTGTGACAATACAAGTGCAATCTCACTTACTCAGAACACTACTAGTCATTCCAGGACTAAGCATATTGAGATCAAACATCACTTCATTAGAGACCATGTTGAAAATGGAAATGTTATTATTGAGTATGTTCATACATATAATCAGATCGCTGACATTTTCACCAAACCATTGAGTGATGCAAGATTTTCTACTCTAAGAGTGGAACTAGGCTTGTTAAAATTGGATTCATAAGCTGAGGGGGAACCTATCAGAAGACTGGGTTCAATAGCTGACTAATCTGATAGAAACAAGTGTTATTATTCAAGAAGACTGACTCTCAACAGACTAGTTGACTGATGAATTCTTGAATTCAGGGGGAACGTGTAAGATTAGCGGTACTCCTGTTTTAAAGATGAAATCTTCAAGGAAAGTTAGTTGAAGTTGTTTTAATCAGAAGATTTGTTCTCAATTCTTGAAGACTTGAAGATTATTTATCTTCCTGGATTGACAAACAGCAAAGGAAGATCACTAGATATTGGCTTTCACTAGTGATATATTGTATCAGACAAGTCATCTGCCAGATAAGTATTATTTTACTCATCTGTTTACTTATGTCAACTTATAACCAGTGTTGTATTAAAAACGTTTTTATCAAAAACACGCTTTTATAAGTTGGAGACTACTGGCGTTTCAACTTCCCACCTAGTCTAACATATTTAATAAATTTTGAAATTCGTGTATCTCGCTCACACGATCTAACTTTTCAGTAACTGATCTAACGGTTGGCTTGATTCACGAAAACCGACATCAAACCAACACTTATAAATCCAGATCTGATCAGCTGACTGATTTTTTACGCACCCTCAAAATTTCAAGAGCACAAGAGCTTTTTGCTTTCAATACAAACTGCAAATTTCTCTCGTTTTCCTTCAATCTTTTTCAGAAAAATGACTTCCAAGGACGCGAATGCTGAAGGTAGATTCTTGAACTACCAGATCTATTATGCTACAAGCACTCCGCTGTAGAAGTTCAAGGCGGCAACACTAGTTAACTTCATGGAGGCCCATGAAGATATGGTGTTCACACCAGAAGTGTTAGAGTATTACAAGGCTGATGGGAAGCCAGACTACGAAAAACTGGAGATGAAAGCCAAGGTTGGGGGAAAGGACATCTGCATAACCCCCAAGCTGCTGAGTGAAAAATATGGGCTGTCCCTTGAAGGTTCAACTGAGCTTTCAACTCTGGCTGAGCCTTTAGAGGCTGATTTCTAGAGCATCGCTGCCAAGAAGAAGGATGAAGTCCTGTTTGGGAACATTAAGAAGCCCCAGCTGAAGGACGAGTTTCAGAGGATGGCAGACTTACTTGCCAAAGTGGTGGAGAATTGCACTTTCTCCCTGGACAGTGTGCCTATGAAGAGGTATCACATGATGATAGCAGTTTACTACGGGCTAAAAGTAAACAGGGTAAGCTATGTATGGTACATTCTTGCTGACCACAAGGAGAGTGGTCAAACACTTCATATAATTTTCCTTAGTCATCTGCTGCTGAATTTGGGATGTACGATGACAAATGGCAAGGAAATTCATAAGGCCAAGGAACTCAAGATATATGAAGCTGTTAAGGATGGCAAACCAAAAGAGCCTACTGTTGTGCCAGAAAAGAGGCAATCCAAAAAAAAAGCTACTGAGCCTCTGGATTGGCCTCGATGCCACGCTCATGGACCAAATAACCGAGAAATTTTCCCGATCTCACCCCGAAAGTGCATTTTGCTGGATTTAATTTCATTCTGTACTTCCTCAAAATCACAAAACTTCCGAGGTGCTTTATATGATCTTCCTCGGTCATGCTCTTCACGAGCATATCGTCGACATAAACTTCCATGATTTCTCCAATTAAATCCTTGAACATCATGTTCACGAGCCTTTGATAAGTTGCTCCATCATTCCTTAGTCCAAAAGGCATCACTATGAAGCAGTACACTCCGCGTTCGGTAATGAAGGATGTTTTGTCTTGATCCCTTTCATTCATGAAAATCTGATAAAATCCTTGGAAGGCGTCCATCATGCTGAAGAAGATGAAACCGGTGGTCGAATCGACCAGCATATCGATCCGTGGTAAGGGATAGGGATCTCTCGGACATAACTTATTCAAGTTCGCAAAGTCATTACACATTCTCCACTTGTTGTCCACCTTTTCTCCCTTCGACACCAATACAACATTGCAGAGCCACTCCGTAAATGTTATTTCCTTGATCTGCCCAGCTGCTAACAATCTATCGACCTCAGCGTTAATGATTTTATCCTTTTCCCGACCATGATTTCTCTTCTTTTGCCTAACTGGCTTTGCTTTTGGATCGATATTCAGTGAATGAGTAATTACCCTTGGGTCGATCCCCACGATGTCAGCAGAACTCCATGCAAAGACATCGGCATTGTTTCTTAAGAACTCGATCAGCATAGTTTCCATCCCTTGACTTAGTTCGGTCCCGATCCTGGTGAACTTCTCGGGGGAGCCAAGAACTAAGGTCACCTGTTTATGATTTGGGGGTTGGACGCTCATATCAACCTCTTTACCTTTCTTACTTTGCAATTTTTCACAATCAGGTAGAGGTAAGTCGGATACCGAGAAAACCTTTTCATCTTCTGACTTCCTCTTCGAGGGCAAAATTGCCTCGAACTGCTTCTTCATGTTTAGGGACGTGTTGTAACACTCCCATGCCATGCATTGATCATTCCTCATTTCTCCGACCCCCGCCAAAGTGGGAAACTTGACCTTCTGATGGTAAGTCGACATGACTGCTTTGAAAATATTTAAAGCCGGTCTTCCCAAAATAGCGTTATAAGCAAAAGTGGTACTTACAACCAAGAACTTGACCATTTTCATGACATCTTTAGGTTTCTTGCCCATAGTGGTACTCAGGAGGATGGTTCCGAGAGGAACGATTTCCGAGCCACCGAAACCAATAAGCGGGGTAGATACCCGATCCAAACGTGGGTGCTGTAAATTCATTCTATCGAGAGCTTCGGAGGAGATTATGTTTGCCGAGCTACCATTGTCGATCAATACCCTTTTAACCTCAAAGTTAGCAATTTTCAAGGTCAAAACCATCGAGAAATCGGGGTCATCTTCATTAGTATCCCAAGTTACTTCACTTGGTCTCTCAGCCTCGATAAAAGCAATGACCTGATTTTTCGAAGTTGCAGGCTCTAAGGACATTATTTCCTCCTTGGTCGACACACCTGTCTTTATCAACCTAGCTGTCCTTTTCCTTGCATTCCTACTATCTCCTCCAGCAGGTCCGCCAGCTATTACATTTATCACCCCGTTCGTTTGTTCTTCGGCAAGGTGTTGATCTTCACGGTGCTGTTCGGAAAATTTTCGTGGACCCCTAGATCGGAAACGGTTGTTAGGATTCCCCTTCCTAACGTACTTCTTCAGTTTTCCCTGGGCGATCAATTTCTAAATTTCCTGTTTCAACTGAAAACAATCCTCGGTGCTGTCCTCGGTGCTGTGCCCCAGAGCCCTGTGGTACCTGTAATACTTATCATGATTCATAGTCCCCGGCCTGGCTTGAGTGATACGCCGAGCTTCTGGGACCAAATTCCTTTCTTCGAGCACAGTTAAAATTTCGTCCCTCGAGGCATTCAGCCTGGTGAAACTACTTTTTTCAGGCTCTCTCCTTGGAGCTCTCTCTGGAGAAGCAGGTCGACCATAGACATTAGGTCTGTGGGTCGGAGCCTGAGGTTTATAGACCTTAAGTCTCTGCCAAACCGAGCCTCTTTGCTGCGCGTTTGACCCTCCGTAGTCGCTCGATTTTGGGATAGGGGCCCTGTCGGGTTTCTTTCCGACCGGGGGCCTAGAATTCTGAGCGTTTTTCAACTTGTTCATTTCCTCCTGAATCATGTATTTTTCAGCTATTTCCATGATTCGCTCGAAAGATTTGGGTTGCTTTCGACAAAGAGCGTTCCCGAACTGGCTATTACGGGTTAGCTCGAACATCAATGATGACAGAAACTCAATCTGTGGAGTATCGACTTTTAGAAGCTCAATACTAAACCTTGCCAGCCACTGCCTTAGCGTTTCTCCTTCCAGCTCCTTAACAGTTCCCAAATGATTGGCTGGTAGCCTTTGTTTCCTTTGGCTGGCAAATTGATGTTTCAACTTATCGCACAACTCGTCGAAAGAGAAAATAGAATTTGGAGGTAGCTTCCCGAACCAATCCAAAGCGATCCCTTCGAACGTGGTGACCATGATTTTGCAACAGAAATCTTCCGAATGCCCATATAAATTCAACACATTTATGAAACTATTAATATGCTCTCCCGGGTCAGAGGTTTCATTATACCTTGGCAACCTCGTTGGAACTGTCTCTGTACCTCGGGCTTCTCTAATTTCTCGGCAAAAAGGTGAACATCGCATAATATTCGTACTCAATTCCTTGTCTCGCCCATACTCAAAGAAAACAGCCCCGTCCTCTTTGGCCTCAGTTCTCCGAGCCCTGACCTCCGCGGGTCGGGTTTCCTTTACCAGCATCTCCTTCTTTAACTCCTTTACAACTCTTTCCTGCACAATATTTTCCAAGTCAGCCTCGGTCACTTTTCTGTAGACTGGCTTCTTTAACCTATCAACAGCTTCGGGTTTACTTTCCCCGACCAACGTATCTTCCAAGTTTTGGTTGTTTCTAGATGGTTGCCCTGAGCGGACAACGGTCCTAGCTCGAGGTGCTCTGGTTTGAACATTAGATGGTTCCCCCAAAGCAGACCGACGAATTCTCCCTTCCCTTTGCATGTTGGAAACGGGTCCCCGAGCAGTAGGTTGATCGACTGGGGGCTGCTGACCAGGCACAGTTTCCCGATCTGCTCTTTCCGTGTTCAGGAATTCTCTACACATAGTTCCGATAATAGAACGCAGATCGGCCACTGTCGTATGAATTGGCAAATCATTTGGCGGGTCGAGCGACGGCACCTCAGACTGGTGGGCCGTTCGAGATTGGTTACTTGGTTCGTTGTTTACCGACTGTTGAGCTCCAACAGCTTGTGAAGGCTCTCCATGTTGGTACGTATATCTTCTAGTAGTAGGCATTTTTCGATCTAACACCCGAGTAGGCCCCACGGTGGGCGCCAATTGATTAAGCTCTTTTTCGTTCGTGAAAATTAAGGAAAGTCGAGCAAAATAATAAAATAAGTCGAGTGTATAAGTGATGTATATTAATGTTAAGATCCGAATACAAGTTACAAAGTAGGTCTACTCGAGCGTTACAGGATGACGTACTACTAGCTAGATAAATACAAAGAAAAGCAAGCTAAGGCCTATTCCGAGCTCTATGTTCGAGCTGGAGCGTATCTTGGGAATAGTGCCGTCCCTGATGTCATAAATGCGCGCGTATATATAGGAACAGTGATGAGCTAGGTAGACCCTCCGCAGGAGAATATGCCTTGCCAGCTGTCCTGGCCTGAGGGTCGGCCCCACAGTAATTCCGAGGAGAGACGCTGATCGGAAAGTAAGGTCTCGAGCTATCAATCTGGCTTGATCGGAAACAGCATTCTATAGGTCGAAGAATGGTCCTCCTGGTCGGGATTGAGGTCGATCTCGAGCAGAGGTATTTCCTAAAACGGCGCATACGAAATATCCCTCATCAGAATGTGGCCCTGGATTTCTCATTTTCCGTACACCCAATCGAGCTGACCATTCCACAGGTGTGGAACCATTTCCGTGATAGGATAGTTCCCAGCAAGCCAATTAACTTTAGCTTGTATTAGGTCTATTCTGTAATAAACAATCTTTGATTCTTATGAATAATACGCACGTTTATTTATAACTGTATAGAATAAACAATGGCCAAATTCATCTCTCGCGAATACATTTAAGCGTTTGGATGAAATCCTAAGATCACATTCGACTATGGGACGATTCACTTCGGTATTGAGTGCAATCATGAAACAGTCTCTAAGGTCGTGATCTTAAAACACGTTCCAAGTCATAGATTCCGAACGAGACGGGGTATCGAAGGAATCGCCAAGACTTGTATGAATATGCATGATTCACTTGGAGTGAATTTGTAGAGTTTCATGAACAAGACATTTGATGTCAGTGCATATGAGTAGGTGGTTCGATAGGGGATCGAACGCATCGAACGACCCGAATAGAGAAACCCATTGTGGAAGCGCATGACGCATATCGGTGATGGGATGTTTATCAAGACTTATAATAGTGTACGATTTAGTCCTTAGACTTGAGGTGCTAGGGCGAATTCGGTGCATGGGTATATGTACTTAGATTTAGGTACTGGTCACGTAGCCTGACCATAATGTGCCTAAGTTGGGTGCCTATAGTTGTGTACGCGAGTGGTTAGTACCAAGATGGAATCTACCGACTCGTCGTAATGGATAAGAGAATTTCCTATACGATTCTTAGATAATAGATCCAAGAAACCCGTGATCACGGTCGGTGACGGATTTGGAAAGGGGTTTCCAAATTTAGCAGTCACACTGGATTATTATCCCGAATTAGAAAGTATAGTTATTGAGATAATTAGAGGTGCCGATCAATTCACACACCCTAGGTCTCAATCGGGAAATTAAGTCGATAGAAGGACCGTATGTACATGGCAATTATAAGAGGTGAGGTTCACAAATATGAATTCACCTGAAGTTGGGCTTCATGGGCTTGTGGCTAGACATCGACCATGAAGTGTGGGTACTCCTGAATTAATAAGGGAGATTAATTCTGGAGTGGTCAATTAAAAGGGTTTAATTGATCGAAGCATTTAATTGCTCATAAATTAAATCACGAAGGGTTCGTGGGCCTGCTGCCAATTGATGGTGAACCTAGAGGGTCACACACAATACAATTGGACAGTGACAGTCATAAAAGGAAATATTTGATTTAAGGGAGTTAAATCAATTAAATGAATTAAAGTGTTAATTCAATTGGAAGGATAATTAATTAGATGGTCTAATTAATTAAATATTAATTAAAGTGTTAATTAATTTAGAGATAAAAATTAATTGGATTAATTGGGCTGATTTAATTAATGGTTAATTAAATTAAGTTGCAAGACATGGGCCTTTTTAATTAAAAGCCCAGAAGAAGTCTTGCAAGATAGGGTGGGGCGATTTTGGCTAAGGATAAGAAGGGAGAGTTTGTTTTCTTGTATGACAAGGAGGATCCAAGAAGATATATGTGTATATCTTGTTTCCTTATAAGATAAGGAAAAGATCTTGAAGAGATATCTACAAAGAGAAGGATTATTCTCTTATAAATAGATATCTCCTCACAACTCTTCATAATTAATTCACTCTTACACACTTAAACCCTAGCCGCCCCTACACCCTAGCCGCCCCCATGCACATCGCCGCCCCCTTCTCTCTATGTCTTCCATTGCTGGATCTAGATCTGAATCTAGATCTTTTTCTTCCTCCATTGATAGCCTTCTATCTCTAGTTCGTAGCCTGTGAATAGAAGGTGTTGCTACAATCCAATTGGTGTGGATACACTCTGGAGGTGAGACAATTGGATCACTCGTTGTGAATCAGCAAAAAGCCAGAGGTTGCCACCACCTTGCCTGCAGTGAGGTAAAATCGCATATCTCCTCTTTTATCTATTGTAGATTGTTTGATTCAACCTCTTCGCATACATAAGGTGGAAAATATATCTTGGGTCTGCTGGGGTGCCTCGGAAAAATTTTAAATTCCACACTCTCGTTGTTTTGACAACCGGGGGCATTCCCAACATTCCGAGCTCCCTTCAGTAGCAGGCACGTCTGGACCCTTAACAAAGAAAAACCGACATTTCCAGTCCATGAAGTTACTCGACACGATGGTCGACAGAATGGATTGGTTCGGATGTTGGGAGAAGTACACGAACCCAACATTGGAAGCCGGGGAGTTACTGATCTTGATGATCTGCCAAATTTTTTGGAAGTTGGCACGTTTATTTTTGTCCTTCCTCAAGACACAGAAAGCGACCAAGTACCCGATCGAGTTCGGAAGAATCTGCGCGGGGGCCAAGGAAAACAGATCCAGAACCTCCTCTAGCAGCGGGATGAAAGGGATCCTTAGCCCATACGAAAATTTCTTGGTATAAAAGGCTTGACATCCTTCCGGAGGAGCATCGACGCGTTGTTCGGCGGTCGGAATAAAGATCGAGTAACCTTCTGGGAGAAATTTCCCTACCTCAGCCTCTAGCTCGGCTCGACTTTCGATCGGATCATAAGAGCAGAGAATTTCATCGACCCATTTCTCAATTTTTTGAAGCTTCCCTGTAGCATTTGACTTTTTTAGGATGGCGTCTAGGTCGAGAATTCTCATGTAGGCATTATTCCCTATGAAATATCTCATTAATTCGTGATCCCCCTGCAATCCGAAGATTCCTCATCTTTATCGACCTCCGCATTCTGCTCTTTGTCTCCTCTAACTTCAATGGCTTGCTTATTCGAAGGTTCCTCGCCTTCTTTAGAGGATAACGATCCCAGACCATCATCAATCGCGGAATCCAGTTCATCCGTCCCATCTTCTGACGGTCGATATGCGTTTATCAGACGATTTTCATAGTCGACATCAGATTCCAATCCCTCGGAGACTATCGCTTTGCCCTTGACGTCTTTCGCGCCAGACATTCTGAAAGAGGTTACTTTGCTGATTGATAAGTAAAACTATTTTTCTTTTCTCGATCTGAGTACTCTGATCTGCAATAGTTTTATACGCGGTGCCCGTTTCTTGAGGTCAACGTATATATATAAGGGTTAAAAGGATAAATTGTACTTCAAACCCCGGATAACCGCGACGGTTAAGTTTCCACTCAGTAATTTCAGAAAACCTATCTTTCCATTAATGGCGTTTCCGGTCCACAGGTTTTTGAAGTATAGTTTTTCAGCTCGAAAGCAGCAAATTATTGTCAGCGTCTCCCAAGGATGTATACTCTTTTTCCATTGCTCGGTTTTTATCCCACAGGGTTTTTCCGAGAGAGGTTTGTAACGAGGTATATCCGACGCATCATGACTTCAAGGTCGATCGACACCTTCACTTGGTTATCTACTTCTCCGAGCTTCAGCTGCACTTGCGCTCGAGAAGTGGGTGAGTATTGATGAGGGATATTTCGCATGCTCTATTCTAGGAAATACCCCTCCTCGAGATCTGATGGTTTCCGAGCTCGGACTCCTCAGGATTTAGATTAGCTCGCTTATTGTACTTAGCCTTGTAGTATTGCGGCATCCCGTAAACACTCAAATAGACCTTTTTAAACTTGTAACTTGTAATCGGATGGGAATATTAATATACATCAGTGCATTCCCTTACTTGTAATTGTGCTTGCTTTATTTCCTTATTTGTTCTCGTACGAAAAGTAGCATAATCAATTGGCTGATCTTACCGAATTTCGTAAGCAAATAACTTAGGAAAGTAAGGCAAAAACAATAGTATGAGAAGGGGGTAAATACGGTGTGTATATAAATTATGATCTCAATATAAAGTTTACAAGGTCTGTCCGAGCATTACAGGATGTCGTAGATACAAGAGAATAACAAAAATGAGTCCTAACAGCTAGTCCGAGCAAAATGGAGATAATGCATAGACCGAGCTGCATAGTCCGAGCAGAAGGATCAGTGCCTCTTCCTCTCCACCAAGGTTATTAATGCATTGGGTATATATAGGTGTGACGTTGGACAAGGTGATGCGCCTGTATGTGAATAAATTCTGGCCCAAAGGCCAGGCCCCTTATCAGGCCCAAACGATAGCTCGGACGTGTGCTGCTCGGAGAACAGCTTGAGGTCGAAATTTGGCATGGAACTCGGAATTTGAGCTGAGAGGTCGGAATTTGGCATGGAGGCCGGAATTTGAGCTGAGGGATATTTCCTATTTTGGGAGCTACGGAATATCCCTCATCAATACCCCCCCCCCCCCACTTCTCGAGCGCAAGTGTAGCTGAAGCTAGGAGAAGTAATAGTTGTGCTGAGGTGCTGATCGACTTCAAAGCCTTGATGCGTCAGATAAACCTCATTAAAAACCTTATTCGGAAAAACCCTATGGGATAAAAACCGAGCTAGGGAAAAAGAGTGCACATCTTTGAGTGAAGCAAGTGTAGCTGGAGATTGTAGAAGTAAGAATTGTGTTGAGGTGCTGATCGAACTCGAAGCCTTGATGCGTCCGATATACCTCATTAAAAACCTTATTCGGAAAAACCCTGTGGAATAAAATCCGAGTAAGGGAAAAAGAGTGCATACTCGTGAGAGACGCTTAATAAAATCTGCTGCTTTCGAACTGGAAAGTCACTTCTTCAAAACAGAGGGGCCCAATATGCTATTTATCCTTTTATATTAAGTCTTTTTCGAGCAAAGAGTTATATCAACAGATTTTACCCTTACTCTTAGACATTTTCGAGCACTTAGTTTATACCAAATGAATGGTTTTACTCAAATATTCCATTAAGTCTTTTCGAGCAATGAGTCATAATAACGGTTTTCACTCATCAGCTCTTTTCTTCGATTTGAGCTGCATTTCCAAGCAGCAAATCCAATTTCTAGCTAAAAATTCGAGAAGTGAGTTCGAGCATACAAGTCTATTCCGCGCTAAGAGTCATAGCAATAGCTTTCACACTTAGTCGAGACATTTCGGGCAGCATCTCGAGCTGCTCTTTTTTCAATTTCGAGCTGCATTCCGAGCAGCAATTTCGAGCAGTGATTCATAACAAGAGTTTCCACTCATCAGCTCTTTTTCTTCAATTTCGAGCTGCATTCCGAGCATCAATTTTGAGCTGCATCCCAAGCAGCAATTTCGAGCTACATTCCGAGCAGCAATGTCGAGTAGTGAGTCATAACAAGAGTTTTCACTCATCAGCTCTTTTTCTTCAATTTCGATCTGCATTCTGAGCAGCAATTTCAAACATACAAGTCTGTTTCCGAGCTAAGAGTCATAGCAACAGCTTTCACTCTCAGTCGAGACATTTTGATTTTATACAAGTCTGTTTCCGAGCTAAGAGTCATAGCAACAACTTTCACTCTTAGTCGAGACATTTTTAGCAGTATCTCGAGCTACTCTTCTTCAATTTCAAGCTGCTCTTCTTCAATTTCGAGCAGCATCTCGAGTTGCTCTTTTTTCAATTTCCAGCTGCATTCCGAACAGCAATTTCGAGCAGTGAGTCATAAAAAGAGTTTTCACTCATCAGCTCTTTTCCTTCAATTTCGAACTGCATTCCAAGCATCAATTTCGAACTGCATTCCAAGCAGCAATTTCGAGCTGCATCCCGAGCAGCAATTTCGAGCAGTGAGTCATAGTAAGACTTTTCACTCATCAACTCTTTTTCTTCAATTTCGAGCTGCATTCCGAGCAGCAATTTCGAGCTGCATCCCGAGCAGCAATTTCGAGCTGCATTCCCAGCAGCAATTTCGAGCAGTGAGTCATAACAAGAGTTTTCACTCATCAGCACTTTTTCTTCAATTTTGAGCTGCATTCCGAGCAGCAATTTCGAGCATACAAGTCTATTTCCGAGCTAAGAGTCATAGCAACAGCTTTCACTCTTAGTCGAGACATTTTGATTTTATACAGCAAGTCTGTTACCGATCTAAGGGTCCTAGCAACGACTTTAACTCTTAGTCGAGACATTTTGATTTTTTTCAAGTCTGTTACCGATCTAAGAGTCCTAGCAACGGCTTTCACTCTTAGTCGAGACATTTTGATTTTTTTCAAGTCTGTTACCGATCTAAGAGTCCTAGCAACGGCTTTCACTCTTAGTGAAGACATTTCCAGCAGCATCTCGAGCGGCTCTTCTTCAATTTCGAGCTGTTCTTCTTCAATTTCGAGCAGCATCTCGAGCTGCTCTTCTTCAATTTCGAGCAGCATCTTTTCATCAACTTTTGAGCGGTCTTTTCCGAGTCAAGAGTCATAGCAATAGCTTTCACTCCTGCTCTAGACATTTCCAAGCGGGGTGTTTCTCCCGATTGTAGGTGTTTCTCCATGTAGTAGGCATATTTCAATCTAACACTCGACCAGACCCACGGTGTGCGCCAATTGTTCTTATCGAATTTCGTAAGTAACTTAGGAAAGTAAGGCAAAAACAATAGTATGAGAAGGGGGTAAATCCGATGTGTATATAAATTCAGATCTCAATATAAAGTTTACAGGGTCTGTCCGAGCATTATAGGATGCGTAGCTACAAGAGAATTACAGAAATGAGTCCTAACAGCTAGTCCGAGCAAAATGGAGATAATGCATAGCCCGAGCTGCATAGTCTGAGCTGAAGGATCAGTGCCCCTTCCTCTCTCCCAAGGTTATTAATGCACTGGGTATATATAGGTGTGACGTTGGACTAGGTGATCCGCCTGTATGTGAATAAATTTTAGCCCAAAGGCCAGGCCCCTTGTCAGGCCCAAACGATAGCTCGAACGTGTGCTGCTCGGAGAACAGCTTGAGGTCAGAATTTGGCATGGAACTCGGAATTTGAGCTGAGAGGTCGAAATTTGACCTGAGGGATATTTCCTAATTTGGGAGCTACGGAATATCCCTCATCGAAAAGAGCTTGAAAATATTAAAGATCAGATCAGACAGGGGCACTGAGTTTACAAACTCTACTGTTGAAGAGTATTGTAATTCCAGAGGAATCAGCCATAAGTACTCTGCTGCCAGAACCTCTCAACAAAATGGAGTTGCTGAAAGGAGAAACAGAACTCTGAAAGAAGCTACCAGAATAATGATAGCTGAAGCAAAGCTGTCTCAAAGATTTGGCCAGAAGCCACAATTACAGCCTGCTACACCCAGAATAGATGCATGATCAACAAGAGTCAGAACAAGACACCTTATGAACTGTGGAATAACAGGAAGCCTAATATTCATTATCTTAGAATATTTGATTGTAAATGTTTTGTTTTGAATAGTGGGAGAAATCACCTTACTGCCTTTGCAGAAAAGGCTCATGAAGTTGTTTTTGTAGATTACTCTACTGTTAGTAAAGCCTACAGAGTAGTTAACAAAAGGACTTTACTTGTAGAAGAATCAATTCATGTAGTATTTGATGAACCTAATAAATCTTCTGAAAAGAATCAAAGTACTAATCCTGATTTATCTACAGATCTTCAGAAATTGACCATGGAAAGAAAAGAAGAATGTGTACCCATCATACTACCTGATCTCAACCAAGCTGATAACTCAAGTGTTGTTCAAAATCAGTCTACTGATTGTCTAACAGACGATTTGCAAACAACTGACAAACCAGAGACTATTCAACAGACTACTACTGAGACTCCAACACTAGTGTTGCAAGAGCAATCAAGAGGACAACATCCATATTTGCAACCTGATCTAAGATGGCTCAGAGATCATCCACCTGATCTTGTGATTGGTGATCCACTGGATAGAGTAAGAACAAGAAGGTCAACTGCAAATGAATCAATGTTTGTAAGTTTTCTTTCACAAATTGAGCCTAAACTGATTGATGAAGCTTTAGTGATTCTCACTGGATTGAAGCAATGCAAGAAGAGTTACATCAATTTAAAAGAAATGAGGTTTGGTACTTGGTACCTAGACCTACTCATCAAAGAGTCATTGGCACTAAGTGGTTTTTCAGATATAAAATGAATGAAAATGGTATTGTTACCAGAAATAAAGGAAGACTAGTTGCCAAAGGTTACTGCCAAGAAGAAGGCCAATATTTTGTTGAGACATTTGCACCAGTTGCTAGGTTTGAAGCAATCAGATTATTCCTAGCCTATGCTGCTCACAAGAACTTCACTGTTTATCAGATGGATGTGAAGTCTGCTTTTCTCAATGGAGAACTGCAAGAAGAAGAGTATGTTGAACAACCTCCAGGTTTTGAAGCATATCAACAAGGAGACAAAGTGTCGTCTAAAGAAAGCCATGGATGGACTAAAGAAAGCACCAAGAACATGGTATGATACCTTATCTGATTTTCTTTTAATTAAAGGATTTCGCAAAGGTAAAGTAGACAAGACCTTGTTTACTATTGAATGGGATAATATGTGGACGATATTATTTTTGGTTCAACTAACAAATAGAGGTATGAGAAGTTCTCTAAGCTGATGCAGAATAAGTTTGAAATGAGCATGATGGGAGAACTTAATTACTTTCTTGGATTACAAGTGAAACAGCTGCCTGATGGCATATTTATTAATCAAGAAAAGTACACAAAAGATCTGTTCAAGAAATTTGGCATGGAGACTAGCTCATCTGTTGTTATTCCAATGTCTACTGGACTTCTCCTTAACAAGGATGAAGATGGAAAATCAGTGGACATCACCAAATTAAATATAGAGGCATAATTGGGTCACTGCTGTACCTCACTGCCAGCAGACCAGATATTATGTACTCTGTTTGGGTTTGGGAGAGATTTCAATCAAATCCAAAGGAATCTCATCTCTTAGCTGCTAAATGGATATTAAGATATATCAAAGGCACTCAAGAATTGGGATTGTGATATCCAAGGGAATCAGGATTTGAACTTACTGGATATTCAGATTCTGACCTTGCTGGCTGCAAAATTGATAGGAAGAGTACTACAGGTACTTGTCAATTTTTAGGCAGTCGTCTGATCTCATGGATGAGTAAGAAACAGACTTTAGTATCCATATCTACTGTTGAAGTTGAATACATTGCTGCTGGAGCATGTTGTGCATAGATACTTTGGTTGAAACATCAACTAGAAAATTACAATATCAAAATCAGTGGAATCCCTATCTATTGTGACAATACAAGTTCAATCTCACTGATTTGACCTGATTTCGTCTTAAGTTCAATATCACTAAATTTATTAAGAAACGGTTTATTAATTAGGGTTTGGTTAAAGTACTCAAGATGGTGCACTTCATGACTTGTATGAATTATGCTAAATACGTAAAATAAAGTATCTGAGAGGAGAACAATTGTATTAGTATTATTGATTGGTAAAATTTTGGATCTGTAATACAAAGTAGGATTCACTATTTATAATGAATACCCTATCCTAACATAACTAGGAGTCCTGCATGGCCTAGGAGTCCCGCATGGCCCAATAAACCTTCGGGATCGAACTTCAGGTCGACTAGACGCAGAAAAGCAGATCGAGCCGATCATGGAACTTTCGAGGATACCCAATCCGGCTTCGCAGGTCGGATCAATTATGAACTAGCTCGGAAAGTACTATTCAATCATAGGTGTAAAATAGCCCTCATCAGTACTCCCTCACTTCTCGAGCGTAATCGTAGCTGGAGCTCGTAGAAGTAGATAAAGTCGTAGTGTCAACCTTCAGTGGTTCATAAAGTAAGCCTCGTTAAAAACATGGTTCGGAAAAACCCTTCATGGAATAAAAATCGAACAAGGGAAAAAGAGTGCACATCAGTACGAACCCTTTAGGTAAAGACGCGTAGTTTGGTAACGTGTGTCAGACATATGCAGAGTCTTTTCATGATTTCATTGGCGGGAAGTAGAAGCGTCGTGAAGGGTTGAATCGTCATTTCATCATCCATATATATAATCGATTTAAGCGGGGTTTTTTTTTTTACTTTTACCCCAACTATCTAGATCTCTCAGCAGTAAAAATTTTAGTCGATATTCTTGCAAACTATTCAATTCGTCGAGCATACTTCCTTTACCAATAAAATGGCTTCGACCTCACAAAAACCCAACTCTTCCAGCCAGAATGAAGAAGAACAAGTACCCCCAAACATTGTCAACCCAGAAACCCTTTCTTCAGACGAGGAAGTAGGAGACGGTGTACAGGCCGAGGAAGTTAGGGATTACGAGGAGAAAGGAGTAGACAGTTTAGTAGTAGAGATCGTTCCTGAGGAAGAAATAGTCGCCAAAGCTTCAAAGAAATCAAAAAATGCTCAACCTCAAATTTCTGCCCCTATTGAGTTCTTCCCTTCTCGACTGAAAGATGAGCATTTACCGACCTTGAAGAGAGATTATGGCCGTTATTTTCCGTCGGATTTCGAACTAATTCTTCCTTCTGCAGAGGAGAGAGTTAATACGCCTCCCCCAAATTGCCGAGCTTTTTATACCTCGCATTTCGATCACGGATTACGTTTTCCTCTTTCTCCGATCCTCCGCCAACTTCTTGAGACCTTCTTTGTTTCTTTGACCCAACTCGTACCAAACGCCATAGCCTTTATTATGGCTTTCTCTGTCTTGATGGTTGCGAAAGGTTTGCAACCCTCGTTTCGTAACTTTCTTTACTTCTTCCGACTTTCCATATCGACTTCCTCCAATCGTGGATACTATTATGTTAGCCAAAGACCTGGGTTTGCTGTTTTAGAAAATGCCATTTCGAGTAACAGCATGGAGTGGAAGTCGAACTTCTTTTTTTTCAAGCCTCCGACCCACCGTGTTCTTGAGAATGGAGAAACTGAATTGTTCATCTACGGCTGGGGGGATGACCAATCCTGGGTATACGGCCGTCGGAAAGTTATAGGCGAAATGGCTCCAGATGATCATTTTTCTTCAGACATGGTGGAGGGAATGAGGTCGGACAAATACCAGTCGGCTTATTTGGTCAGAGAAATCTATCTGAAAAAAGTTGGATTGAGTTCTCTGGATTTTCCCATTTCATCGGATGATCGTTCCCTAAGTAAAATTTTATCATAGATTAATCTATTTTTTAAGAAAGATCCCTCATTTGTCCTAATTTTAACATTTATAATCATATGATGTAGCTTCTATGGTCGAGAAATGTCGTTATTCAGTGGTTGGGAAAACTGTTCTTTCTAACTCGAAGAAATCCTCGGGAAAGGTACCAATAGAGTAGAGACGGTCCAGAAAAAGGAGGAGTGATCAGCACCAGGATTTGGAAGACATTGAGGAAGAGTCCTTTGAAAGTGCAGATACTATTCGAGTGGCTCATCCCATGACCGATCAGACTTCTACGGAGACACCTTCCTCGAGTACTGGTCCAGGACGAGGCTTTCCTTCCTAGTTTATCAGAGAGAAATATGGCATTCTTGGCTGTAAGACTTGGCCGGAACGTAACCCTACCGGTCCTGATGCAAAAAGAAAGAAGCAATTCTACGACAAAGAAGGCGAGTTCTTTACTCATGTTGGAGACACGAGCCACAAGGCTTCTTTGGTAGACATGATCGAGAGCCATCTGCAGGGAAAACGGGCAGCTGGATATTCTGAAAAGGACTCACTGATGACCAATGAAAAGGAAAACATCATCGATAAGTCAATTCGACTTCTTCTATCCTCGTCCTTTACCAAAGATGTGCAGCGAAATTTTGAAAGGGAACCTCTCGAGCAGCTGGCAAGAGCAGCTCATGCCCATGAAGTGGTAATACATCATCATACTGTTTGTTATATTTTAAGATCTCTGCTTCATTTCTGAATTAAGTGATATATTCTTTTTGCAGTCTGGGAATGCATTAGTAACGGCCATGTATGATACGGCTTTACATAGGGAACAGTGTAAGTTTGTGGAAGAGACCAACAACATTCTAACCGCCAAAATTAAAGAGCTTGAAAACAAACTTGCTCAGGTTGGTAGTTCTCTTACATCAGTTGAGATTCAGCCTGCTCCTACTGTCAATCCCAACCTGGAGACTGATAATCCTCATATTATCAGCACGATGATGGATGCTAGTCGATATCAGGCGCAGGTCGATCGACTAAATCGAGAATTGGATGACCAGCGTGTTTCGCATGCCACCTTGATCAGTAAACGGGAGTCGGAGATTCTTTCACTCCGATCTCAACTTGCGGCTAGGGATGATGATGCTAACTTGGATAAGGTCATTGATGAAGTTCATACTCCTGACGTGGAGTCTGTCGTCAGGGAGTTCCTTGATTCTCCTGTTCATACAGCGATAATTCATCAAAAAATAGGGGGTCTGCTGTTGAGCTCGTTTTACAAGGGGGTCGATCAATTGATCGAATCTGGGCTGATTCCTGATAGGCGAGATGATTATCGCAAAGTCATGGAGATCGGAAGGGATCAACGGCTTCAAGAATACCCTACAGAATCCTTGCCTTCCGTCGAGTTTAGTGATCATCCTTTAGCTCATTTGGTGGCTGAGTTTGGAACTCCATTGCCTGTGCCTGACCCTGACCCTGACCTAGAGCCAGCAGAGGGTGTCGAGGGCGACCAAGAGGACGAAGGAGAAGCTGAAGATAATGAAGGGTCGTCCTCTAAAGAAGTCACTCCCCCATCTTAGGCCACGTTTATGATTAGGATCTTATCAGTTTTCCTCTATAATCTTTTTAACTCTTTGTTAATCTACCTAGTAGAATACGTAACTTTTTGTAGATGAAGTTAATGAAAAATCTCCTTTTTTTTTTTATACAACTTTTAATGTCAGATGTGCCTTTGTCGAATTTTTCTTTGTCGTCTTGATGATCGTAGCATGCAATTAATAACCCTCTCCGGTATACATTTGAAATTTTACTGTTCGCGCCATAGGTTGAGGACATAGTTGTCATTTCCTTTACTATATATAAAGGTAAAACCTTTGAAGTTTTACCGCGCGTCCCCAATTACAATATAAAATTTCTCTGTAATTGATCGGAACAACAGTTCGATATTCACCAAAATTTTCGATTTTTCGGTCATGAGTTCCAATCTGTTCTCTGGTGCCACTAAACGGTCTTTACGAGGCCCATCTCGACGAGATACCCCTAAAAAGAAAGCTAGGACGGAAAGCTCACACCAGCCATCTTCCGAGGGAGGGGCTGTTCCCCAAAAATCCGTGTCTCCTTCCGATCAAGTTTCGACCGCTCTAGGTGATGTTCCGAGGTCTGAGGTGAATACCCCTTCTCAAATGAAGGAAATTATGGATTCTTCTACGGGTCTTTCCCGAGTTTCGATCCATAGTCCATTGATTGATCCGAACATCCTAGAAGCTTGTCGGAATGAGGAGTCTCAAGTTACTTCTCCTGCTCCCGTCGACCAACTAAGAGATGACTCTCCTAACCCTGTTCCCAACACCATAGTAATTCAAACTTCTTATCAAGAAAACTCTCAACAGGTCGACACCATTCCTCCTCATCCTGAAGTCGGGTCAGATTTGCAAATGGGCGGATCAGTGGAAGACATTCCCGAGTTTCTTCTTGCCCCTCTGACCTCCAATGTTGTCGTTTCTAATTCTCTAAATACTCAAGTTCTTTCTTCTTCTGTCATTCCTCGAGAAATGACTAAGACTGGATCTGGTCCCAGCAAGTCGAGTTCCGAGAATCCAATGGACGATCCTTCTCTTTTAGACGACCGTCCTTTACGATCACAATTCGAAGAAATAATCGAGTTTACAATGGCTCGATCAGGAGGGGTATCCCTAGATGCATGTGTTCCTGCATCTTTCGAACCCGATGGGGTATCTTGGAATTTGGGAATGGGTACTATTATGCCAAAGGAGCTTGATAAGCTGAAGAAACATTCTTCTCTGCAGCTCGTTCAGTCCATCTTCAAGCATTTGGAGTTGGTAATTTGATTGTTTGCTTTACCAGAAATACCTTGTCTTCTAATTCTTTTAGTTATTCTGATACTTTCACAATTTGTTTATAGGTTAAGCATGAAGCTGTTCAGCTCGGGATACAAAATGATGAAGCTTACTTTTCTCAATTTGCTTCCCATGAAAGGCTGGATACTATTGCTGCAGCTCATCGACAGCTGATGAATGAAGCTGAGAGTCTTCGAGCGGCTAACGAAAGGCTCTCTAAAGATAAAGAAGATCTTGCTCGGGTGAATAGTAGTTTGGAGTCCGACAAAGAGCAACTCATAAAGGAAAAAGAAGACCTGCTTCAGCTGAATAGAAATATAGAAGAGGCTACCCAATTTCAGATCGAGAAAGGGAAGAAACAATAGTTTGATAGGGATTTTACTCTTGGGTATAAGCAACGTACTAGAGAATTGATCACTTATCTCGATCATCAAACGAGTCACGACCACCCTCTCGAACTGTAGACCAAGCTTCTCTTTCTCTTTTTTTTTTTTTTTTTTTTTTTTTTTAATGTAAAATTGCTTAGATTTTTGAATGAACAGAGTTTCATGTTGTTCCAATCGTTTTGTGTAGAACAACCTTCATTTCGATCTGAATACCATAATAACTGTTGTCTATTTTCTCGGGAGAGGAAAAGTCACCTAGGTAGTTGTGCCGTAACCGTAGCTATAGGACGTTTCATATGCTTGTCCGTTAAATAATAAATTCTTCCATCTATAAATAATTTCCTCCACAAAAATAACTACAATACAAAGAACTATCATGACATCATCAGTAAGATATAGAAATCCAATGTGGTACTTGTGGAGTCCAGATTATGGTGGAAATATTCTTGATCAAAAGTTGTTAAGACAAAAGAGAGCTGGTTAGTTCATTAAAATTAAGGTATTCTCCGTGTCAGGGTATTCTCTTCGACCAAGGAGGATACTTTGTATGAGTATAATGAGGTATATCTCGACTCAGGTGGATACTTTGTAATCTAGTAGCCGGATATCCTTCGACCAAGGAGGATACTTCGTAAAGGTCTGGTGAAGTATACTTGCCAATCTTCACCAATGCGGGTACCAGATTCCAAGAATAAGAAGTCCGTCGGATTGGAGGAGCAAATCATTTTGATAAGTAGATGGTAGGCGCATAATATTTGAGTATTTGTAACAATTTTGTAGTGAATTTTCATCAATAAATGTATCCTCCTTTCTCTATATCGATCATATCTGCTAATTGTAATTATTGAAGTCTTTAATAAAAGTATTTTATTTCCATAGTTGATCTATGATATTAACTCTTGTCCGTTTGACTGTCGTTGATCATTTACTCGATCTGAAAACTGACCCAACCAAGCGTATAGTATATCTTAGTTATCTCAACAATCTGGACCGTTGATAGGATCACAAGGCATCACCGTAGGATTCCCTATTTTCTGCCTATAAAAAGGCCATTTCCTCCTTCCTTTTTTCATAAGGATGTTGTCCATGAAAAAATTTTATTTGCGTGATCATGATCGACCACCAGAATGTATTATTGCAAAAATAGATGAGTTCCTGACTGGCATGGGTGGAATTGGAAAAATTATGCCTCCAACATATATGGTGGTGATCGGGCAAACCTTAAAACTGGGGTTTGGTCGATCATAATTTATGCCATATGGTATAGTTCGAGGTCAGAGGAAAGCTGGATTCTTGCTTTATCGAAATCAACTTGTTTCTTAACAGGTCGAGAATGCCTCGTATAAATCGTATCGATCCACCATTGATCTGGTGAAGAAAAAGTATCAGCTTCTTCGAGGTGGTCGAAATTAGATAGCATGTACACTTTCCTCTACTACTCACAGCTTCCGAGCCTTAGAGGAAGTTCCTGAACTTTAGTTTCTCGTTACTGTTCTCAAGTAGACGTAAGGAAGGTTGTTCCCCAGCTCGAAGCTTCCGAAGTCACGACTGATGGTCGGAAGTGCTTGTCATCTGATGGTTGTAGAAAATAAACTATTTTATGTGATTCTGTACCTAGAGTTGTTAGTATATCGATCGATGCCATTGTATGATCGAGCTGTTTGTATGATAAGAATCTTCAAATTTGTAAGATAATCTTTGTAATGAGAAATTTATCAGCATGAAAATATCGATCTAGTGTGTAATCGATCAATCTTGTAGTGCATTTAATACAACTATTGTTTTTATGGCTGGTAGTTATGAATAGGTAACGTAAATCCCGAGAATATATCATCACCGTTGATTGGATATAAAATTCCACCGTTGGATCTTTTACCGCTCCTTCTATAAAAGGAATTTGTCACATTTCATTCACTTTCTATCAAAAGTGAAATTTCTTGATAATGTACTTCCTCTTCTTTCAAAACGGTGGTCGTCCACCTAACTCGGATTTTCTGAAAACTGCTAGTTAATACGACTTAGTATGGGCGGAATCGAAAAATGGAGACTTCTCAAAGACTATGAAGTCTCCGATCCCTAAAAAAGGGGATCGATCGGAATGCGTATCATATATCGACCATCGTGCGCAAATGGGTAAGGGTCGGTATAGTGGCGTTCCAATCTAATAGTTCCGTGGTTGGTGGAAAGCTGGTCAGTTCATTAAAACAAGAAAATATGATCGAGAGTGCTGACCACCATCGACCGATGTAAAACTTGATTATGCTCCTTTTCGTTCGGAATAAATAAGGAAAGTCGAGCAGAACAATAAATAAAGTCGAGTGTGTAAGTGATATGTATTAATAATCAGATCCAATTACAAGTTACAAAGTAGGTCTACTCGAGCGTTACAGGATGCCGTACAAATAGCTAGACAAGTACAAAGAAAAGCGAGCTAAAACCTATTCCGAGCTCTATGTCCGAGCTGGGGTGTATCTTGGGAATAGTGCCGTTGTTGATGTCATAAATGCGCCGCGTATATATAGAAACAGTGATGAGCTAGCTAGACCCTCCGCAGGGGAAACTGTCTCGGCCAGCTGTCCAGGCCTGAGGGTCGGCCCTACAGTAATTCCGAGGAGAGACATAGATCGGAAAATAGGGTCCAGTGCCAAATGTCTGACTTGATCGGAAGCTGGCTTCTGCAGGTCGGGAATAGCCTTCCTGTTCGGGGTCGAGGTCGATCTCGAGCTGAGGTATTTCCTAAAATGGTGTATATGAAATATCCCTCATCAATACCCCCCTACTTCTCGAGCGTAAGTGAAGCTGAAGCTCGGAGAAGTAAACACAGCATCATAGCACAAGATTTGATATGCCTCACTAAAAACCTCACTCGGAAAAACCCAGTGGGACAAAATCCCAGCTAGGGAAAAAGAGTGCATATTTTCTCTGGATGAGCCTTGGAAAGGCGAGATGCTTCAAACCACAGGAGGGCGGAGTTCTCGATCTGACTACTCTACTTCGATGACATCATAATATCTGAGAATCGGAGAAATAAATAACAGAGAGCAGGTTTTGAACAGTCTTGCGTCGGATATGCCTCGTTAAAAACCTTACTCGGAAAACCCAAGTGGGATAAAAACCGAGCGAAGGGAAAAAGAGTGCATATCTTCGGGAGACGATGTCGTTGATCATAATTTACCTAATTGAAAGATTACTTTTCCAAAACTTCGAGGACTGGAAATGCCATTTATGGAAAGATAACTTTCAATTTACTTGACTGGAAGCTTAACCGTCGCGGTTACTCGGGGTTTAATTTGCAATTTACCCTTTTAACCTTTATATATATGCGTTGACCTGAAGATACGAGTACATCTTCCCAACTTACTGCAGATCGGAGCATTCACATCGATAAAGACCATTATTTCTTGTCGACCAACACGATAACCCCTTTTTAGCATGTCTAACTCCGAGAATCCAGAGAATCAAACCAGTATTCCTCCGAGATCAGATTCTGACCTAGGGTCAATGGACGATCTCATTAATACGTACAAACCTACGGAAAACTCCTCTGACGAGGTGAACAAGATCGTCGATCAGGTTGAACGGGTCTTGGGGTCGGATACCGGCGAGGGAACGTCCGGTCAACAGAATCCTGAGCACGATGGGGATGAAGAACAAGACGTCGAGCCCAACACCAAGCATGAAGGAGAGGGCCAAGAAAATGCAGATTCCGATGGTGAAGAGGGCTCGACCGAGGCGCTGGGAAAGCATGAAATAATGAGATACACGGTTGGAAATAATTATATCGTGAGAATCCTCGATCTAGCTGCCATCCCGAAGAAGACTACCGCCAAAGGTCGGGTTCAAAAAACTGAAAAACGGGTCGATGAGATTGGTAGTGCATATGATCCGATCGAGAGCAAGGCAGAACTCGAGGCTGAGATAGGGAAATATCTCCCCGAGGGTTACTCGCTGGTTATCCCGACCTCCTCTCAACGGGTCAATGAGCCACCAGAAGGATGCCAAGCCTTCTATGCTAAGCAATTTTCTTATGGGTTGCGGATTCCTTTCGCACCATTGCTCGAACAAGTTTTGGATGTATTATCTCTAGCTCCCGCGAAGATCTTTCCCAACTCGATCGGATACCTAATAGCCTTTAGTGTCTTGATGAAAGCTAAAGGCAAACTTGACAATTTCCAGAACTTTTGGCAGTTCTTTAAAGTCAGCAACTCCTCGGCCTCCAACGCAGGGTTCGTGTATTTCTCCCAACGCTCGAACCATTCAGTCTTATCCACTATTGTCTCGAGCAATTCTCTGGATTGGAAGAGGCGGTTCTTCTTCTTCAAAGGACCTGATGAGCCAGCTTCCGAGGGGAGCTCGGAGATGATCCCACATGAATGGAAGGGTCGGCGAGACTGGGTGTGCGGGAAACGCGAACTGATAGGCCGAGTTAAGCGGAGTGTCCGTGATGACATCGTTGCCGCGATGCATTCCAACCCATATCAGTCCGCTTTTCTTGTTTTGGAGCCCGTTCTTCGGAAAGCGGGGCTCAGCAAAGCGACGTACCTACTTGCCGACGCCGTCGATCCTCGATCTTTAAGTAAGAAAGAAAATCATTTCCCATCATAGTAGTGTGCTACTTAGAAGCTTTATCCCTTAACCATTTTTTCCTTTCTTCAGGCACTATGGTAGAACAATACCGAGCTTCCGTAGTCGGTAGAACCGGGGCCTCTACCTCGAAAAAGACGCCGGGCCAACCGAGGAGGCAAGTTACACCTTACCTGGCGCAAACCAACCGAACTGCAGTCCCTCCTCGGGGAGATTCTTCTCAACCTGACCGAATCGAAACGGAAAAAGAGCCCGAGAATCCCGAGCCGATACAAATGGTCCCTCCTCTAGACCAAGCTGGTCCTTCCACTTCATCAGGACTGGGATACAGTATGTTTACCATGAGGAAGCTAAGGGGGGAATGTTGGGAATGCCCTGGTTGTCAAAACAACGAGAGTGCGGAATTTAAAATTTTTCCGAGGCAACCCAGCAGACCCAAGATATATTTTCCACCTTATGTATGCGAAAAGGTTGAATCTAACAAATCTACAATAGAATAAAGAAGGAGATATGCAATTTACCTCACTGCAGGCAAGGTGGCGGCAATCTCCGGCTTTTGCTGATTCACAACGAGTGATCCAATTGTCTCACCTCCAGAGTGTATCCACACCAATTGGATTGTAGCAACACCTTCTATTCACAGGCTACGAACTAGAGATAGAAGGTTGTCAATGGAGGAAGAAACAGATCTAGATTCAGATCTAGATCCAGCTATGGAAGACAGAGAGAGAGAGGGGGCGGCAATGTGCAAGGGGGCGGCTAGGGTGTAGGGGGCAGCCAGGGTTAATTTTCAGCTCTTTGTTTCTTAAGTGTGTGGAAGAGTTGTGAGGAGATATCTATTTATAAGAGAAGAAACCTTCTCTTTGTAGATATCTCTTCAAGATCTTTTCCTTATCTTATAAGGAAATAAGATATACACATATATCTTATTAGATCCTCCTTGTCATACAAGAAAACAAACTCTTCCTTCTTATCCTTAGCCAGAAATCGCCCCTACCTAGTCTTGCAAGACTTCTTCTGGGCTTTTAATTAAAAGGCCCATGTCTTGCAACTTAATTTAATTAACCATTAATTAAATCAGCCCAATTAATCCAATTAATTAATATCTCTCAATTAATTAACACTTTAATTAATATTTAATTAATTAGACCATCTAATTAATTATCCTTCCAATTGAATTAACACTTTAATTCATTTAATTGATTTAACTCCCTTAAATCAAATATTTCCTTCTTTGACTGTCACTGTCCAATTGTATTGTGTGTGACCCTCTAGGTTCACCATCAATTGGCAGCAGGCCCACGAACCCTTCGTGATTTAATTTATGAGCAATTAAATGCTCCGATCAATTAATATTTGTGAACCTCACCTCTTATAACTGCCATGTACATATGGTCCTTCTATCGACTTAATTTCCCGATTGAGACCTAGGGTGTGTGAATTGATCGGCACCTCTAATTATCTCAATAACTATACTTTCTAATTCGGGATAATAATCCAGTTTGACAGCTAAATTTGGAAACCCCTTTCCAAATCCGTCACCGACCGTGGCCACGGGTTTCTTGGATCTATTATCTAAGAATCGTATAGGAAATTCTCTCATCCATTACGATGAGTCGGTAGATTCCTTCTTGGTACTAACCACTCGCGTACACAACTATAGGCACCCAACTTAGGCACATTATGGTCAGGCTACGTGACCAGTACCTAAATCTAAGTACATATACCTATGCACCGAATTCGCCCTAGCACCTCAAGTCTAAGGACTAAATCGTACACTATTATAAATCTTGAGAAACGTCCCATCACCGATATGCGTCATGCGCTTCCACAATGGGTTTCTCTGTTCGGGTCGTTCGATGCGTTCGATCCCCTATCGAACCACCTACTCATATGCACTGACATCAAATGTCTTGTTCATGAAACTCTACAAATTCACTCCATGTGAATCATGCATACTCGTACAAGTCTCGACGATTCCTTCGATACCCCGTCTCGTTCGGAATCTATGACTTGGAACGTGTTTTAAGATCACGACCTTTAGAGACTGTTTCATGATTGCACTCAATACCGAAGTGAATCGTCCCATAGTCGAATGTGATCTAAGGATTTCATCCAATCGCTTAAATGTATTCGCGAGAGATGAATATGGCCATTGTTTATTCTATACAGTTATAAATAAACGTGCGTATTATTCATAAAAATCAAAAATTGTTTATTACAGAATAGTCCTATTACAAGCTAAAGAGAATTGGCTTGCTGGGCACTATCCTATCAATCTCCCACTTGCCCTAAAGCCATTCACAAACATTTCTAAGACCCATCTTTACAAGATGTCCCTCAAATGCTTTTTGCGAAAGTGGCTTCGTTAGTGGGTCAGCTATGTTGTCTTCTGAGTTGACACGATCCACGTGTATGTCTCCTCTACCAATGATCTCCCTGATCACATGGTATTTCCTCATTACGTGTTTAGATTGGTGGTGTGATCTCGGCTCCTTCGCTTGAGCTATTTCCCCGTTGTTGTCACAGAAGACCACTACAGGCTCCGCAATGCTAGGAACTACATCCAACTCTTGGATGAAGTTTCTCATCCAAACACTCTCTTTTGCCGCATCCGATGCTGCAATATATTCTGCTTCAGTGGTTGAGTCGGCAGTGGTGGATTGCTTGGAACTTTTCCAACTCACCGCTGCGCCATTGAGGCGGAATATGTATCCAGAATTGGATTTGTAATCATCCACGTCAGACTGGAAACTTGAATAAGTGAATCCTTCAAGTTTCAATTCTCCACTACCACCGTAGACCAAAAACATATTCTTAGTCCTTCGCAAGTACTTAAGGATTGCTTTAACGGCAGTCCAGTGCTCTTCGCCTGGATTCGACTGATAGCGGCTCGTTACACTAAGAGCGTGTGCTACGTCTGGTCTAGTACACAACATTGCATACATTATGCTCCCTATAGCAGAGGCATAAGGTATGAGAGACATTCTCTTCTTTTCTTCGTCAGTTGTAGGGCACATTGACTTGGAAAGAGAGATTCCATGTCTCATTGGAAGCAATCCTCTCTTGGATTCTTCCATATTGAATCTCTTTAATATCGTGTTGATATATTGAGATTGGGAGAGTCCCAACATCTTCTTCGATCTATCCCTATAGATACGTATTCCCAATACGTAAGATGCCTCTCCTAAATCTTTCATGGAGAACTGCGCGGATAACCACGCTTTCGTCTGCGCTAATATTCTGATATCATCCCCGATCAACAGAATATCGTCGACATATAAAACTATGAATTGAACCGAACTCCCACTATTCTTCTTGTACACACAAGGCTCAAATACGTTTTTGATGAAGCCAAAAGCTTTGACTGTCTCATCTGTTGGAGGTGGAGAAGTATATCTCATTTGACATTGAAGCTAACATGAGGCAGCGAACCTGAAGATCATCATCAACCCTTTTAGCATGGGCGGTTCGTTGTTCCTCAGTAGCTCGTGCTGCGGGTGCAGCAGGCATAGGCGTGTCGAGTACATAGCTCCGACGTTCGGAGTCGAGGACTATCCTCAAGTTTCTCAGCCAGTCGACAAAGTTTGACCCATTTAGTTTATTGGCGTCGAGGATGACAGATAATGGATTTTTAGACATTGTTCAGTAAATATCTACAAATGGAAAGAAGACAACGTTTAGCTGACTGATCTATGCCTAATTACTTATAATTAACGAATTTTGGTCTTGGTTTCGAAAAAGTTCTCCCACTATTTTGTCGAAACAATCACCCCTTTGATTGTTCGGGAAATCTTATTTCCTAGTAGGTCTTGACGTCCCAGCAGACATTAATTGCACCCACGACTCGTGGCCATACAATTAATTGCCCAGGTAAATATACTTTTACCAATTGTGTCACTACACAACCTTCAAGCTATTTTGCCTCGGTTTTCTCACTTATCTAGCATTGCTACATCATAAGTGTTACTAATCGTTAAGTCTAGCCCATCAATCATGATCAGCAACAGGCCCGGTCGTGAAATCCCCATAATTGGTTACCGGTCGATATTCACATCCCGACGAGTCCTCACCCTTGTCTAGTTTAGTTAAAAACAGGAGTCAAGGAATTTTGCGTATTGTCCCTTTCTTCGACTCGGGTGCCAGACTCTGGATCACCTCTATCAATAAGTAGACAACTCACGCTAGTTCCTATTGATGGAAGGCTTGGATCTTTAAAACTTCATTTTAAATGTACCCAATTTGACTTAATATTTAATTCGAGAGGGGGTTTTCGGGTTTGAAAGTTCAAAGTAACTCTCCTCGAGATCTCACCGCATAAGTTATGCTTTATCTTTTATTTATGATCTAGATTCTAGCGCGCATCACATACAAGCTAAATAAATAAATCGATAAATAAATTAAAACATACAAGCCTAGCATGCATACTACCACAATATGTTTTCGATCGGGAGCCTCCTATGTGGGCCATCATCGAGCCATGATGTTGGCCCAATTGGTCAATCTAAAGGGTTCTTAATGGACCTAGGCTATTACAAAAATAACCATGCATACATGGCCTTTACCTTCTTGGGCTCCCACCTTGCTTGTAATGGGCCTCCATCCTAAACTATTTAAAACAGTAAAGCCCTATCTATTACAAAGGCTCAAAGTGGCCCAAAAACTTAAGGCTCGCAGGCCCAATAAAAACAACAATAAATTAAACCAATCACATATACCCTAAGGTCAAGGCTCGGCACGATCGAAAACCACGTAAACAGTTCACGTAGAGCAAGAAACAAACAAACAACTTTTTACGTATTTCTTTCTTACTTTTAAAACTCCTTTTAAAAATAATATCCTATGATTCTTACTTTAGTCACTACTAATTATGACAAAATCAATTTTCGGGTAAACAAAACAATTTTTCCGCATAAAATCAGATTCGGTTTTTTCAACTTTTGAAAATTGCAGTTTGGCCCCTCAACTCACGGAAATTACACTTATAACCCCAAAGATTTGAAAATTGCAAAACAGCCCCATTTTACAAATCGGCCAGAGGACAGAAAATTAAAATTTGAATCCAGAAAAATTTTCAGTTTCACAAACAGACCCCTGAAATATCAGTGTCTTGATGAAAGCTAAAGGCAAACTTGACAATTTCCAGAACTTTTGGCAGTTCTTTAAACTCAGCAATTCCTGTTCCTCCAACGCAGGGTTCGTGTATTTCTCCCAACGCTCGAACCATTCAGTCTTATCCACTATTGTCTCCAGCAACTCGCTGGATTGGAAGAAGTGGTTCTTCTTCGTCAAAGGACCTGATGAGCCAGCTTCCGAGGGGAGCACGGAGATGATCCCACATGAATGGAAGGGTCGGCGAGACTGGGTGTGCAGGAAACGCGAACTAATAGGCCGGGTTAAGCGGAGTGTCCGTGATGACGTCGTTGCCGCGATGCATTCCGACCCGTATCAATCCGCTTTTCTTGTTTTGGAGCCCGTTCTTCGGAAAGCGGGCTTCAGCAAAGCGACGTACCTGCTTGCCGACGCCGTCGATCCTCGATTTTTAAGTAAGAAAGAAAATCATTTCCCATCATAGTAGTGTGTTACTTAGAAGCTTTATCCCTTAACCATTTTTTCCTTTCTTCAGGCACTATGGTAGAACAATACCGAGCTTCCGTAGTCGGTAGAACCGTGGCCTCTACCTCGAAAAAGACGCCGGGCCAACCGAGGAGGCAAGTTACACCTTACCTGGCGCAAACCAACTGCAGTCCCTCATCGGGGAAATTCTTCTCAACCTGACCGAATCGAAACTGAAAAAGAGCCCGAGAATCCCGAGCCGATACAAATGGTACCTCCTCTAGACCAAGTTGGTCCTTCCCCTTCATCAGGACTGGGATACAGTATGTTTACCATGAGGAAGCTAAGGGGGGAATGTTGGGAATGCCCCGGTTGTCAAAACAACGAGAGTGCGGAATTTAAAATTTTTCCGAGGCAACCCAGCAGACCCAAGATATATTTTCCACCTTATGTATGCGAAAAGGTTGAATCAAACAAATCTACAATAGAATAAAGAAGGAGATATGTAATTTACCTCACTGCAGGCAAGGTGGCGGCAATCTCCGGCTTTTGCTGATTCACAACGAGTGATCCAATTGTCTCACCTCCAGAGTGTATCCACACCAATTGGATTTGATGAGGGGTATTTCGCATATGCCACTTTAGGAAATCCCTTCTGCTCGAAGTCGACCTCGAGCCCGACCAGAATGGTATTTTCCGACCAGAAGAACATGGTTTTCCGATCAAGCCTGACTGATAGCTCTCGATCAAGTACCCTCTTCTTCCCGGTCTACTCGTCTCCTCGGGATTACTGTGGGGCCGACCTACAGCTTTATACAGCTGGCCTAGAGGTGTTCTCCTACGGATGGTCTACCTAGCTCATTACTGTTCCTATAAATACGCGGCGCATTTATGACATCAGGGACGGCACAACTTCCAAGATATTCCTTCTGCTCGGACCTACTGTTCGGATTAAGTACTAGCGTGTATTCTCATTGTATTTAGTCTTTCTAGTAGTACGGCATCCCGTAATGCTCGGGTAGACCCGCTTTGTAATTTGTATTCGAACACCAACATCAATATACAGTTTTCACATGCTCGATTCATATATTGTTATACTCTACTTTCCTTATCGATCTTGAGCGAAATACGGTATAATCAATTGGCGCCCACCGAGGGGCCTGCTCGGGTGTTAGATCGAAATATGCCTACTACTAGGAGATTTACGTACAATCGTGGCGAGCCTTCACACGCCGTAGGAGCTCAACGTTCTGTAAACAATGAACCAAGTAACCAATCCCGAGCGGCCCACCAATCTGAGGTGCCGCCGCTCGACCCGCCGAACGATATGCCAATTCATACGACAATAGCAGATTTGCGTTCCATTATCGGAACCATGTGTAGAGAGTTCTTGAATACGGAGAGAGCAGATCGTGAAACTCTGCCGGGTCAGCAACCCCCGGTCGATCAACCTACTGCTCGGGGTCCGATTTCCAACAAGCCAAGGGAAGGAAGTATTCGTCGATCTGCTCTGGGCGAACCATCTGATGTCCGACCCAATCCACCACAAGTTAGAACCGTTGTTCGATCGGGGCAACCTTCTAGGAACATACAAAATTTAGAGGACTCCGTGGTCGGAGAAAGTCAACCTAAAGTTGTGGAGAGGTCTAGAAAGCCAGCTTACAGAAAGGTAACTGAGGCGGACTTAGAAAGGATGGTGCAAGAAAGGGTTGCTAAGGAGTTAGAAAAAGAGAAGCTAGAAAAGGAAACCCGACCCACAGGTGTCAGGGCTCGAGGAGTCGAGGCCAAAGATGATGGGGTCGTGTTCCCTGAAGTACGGAGCAGGGAATTGAGTACAAATATTATGCGATGCTCGCCTTTCTGTCAAGAAATTAAGGAAGCTCGAGGAACAGAGTCGGTCCCTACAAGATTGCCAAGATATAATGGAACCTCTGACCCCGGGGAGCATATAAACAGTTTTATAAATGTGTTGAATTTGTATGGACACTCGGAGGACTTTTGCTGCAAAATCATGGTCACCACATTCGAAGGGATTGCTTTGGATTGGTTCGGAAAACTACCCCCGAACTCGATCTTCTCTTTCGATGAGTTATGCGATAAATTGAAACATCAGTTTGCGAGCCAGAGGAAACAGAGGTTACCTGCTAATCATTTGGGAACAGTGAAACAAATGGAAGGAGAAACGCTGAGGCAGTGGCTGGCAAGATTCAGTATTGAACTTCTGAAAGTTGATACCCCGCAGATCGAATTCCTATCATCGTTGTTGTTCGAGCTAACTCGCAACAGCCAGTTCGGGAATGCTCTCTGCCGAAAGCAGCCAAAGTCTTTCGAGCGGATTATGGAAATAGCCGAGAAATACATGATCCAGGAGGAAATGAATAAGTTAAAGAACGCACAGAATCCTAGGCCCCCGATCGTGAAGAAACCTGATCGGGCCCCTATCCCTAAACCAAGCGACTACGGGGGATCAAACGCGCAGCAAAAAGGCTCGGTTTGGCAAAGACTTAAGGTCTATAAACCTCAGGCTCCGACCCACAGATCTAATGTCTACGGTCGACCTGCATCTCCTGATAGGGCTCCGAGGACGGAGCATGAAAAAAGCAACTTTACCAGATTGAATACTTCGAGGGACGAGATTCTAACGGTACTCGAAGAGAGGAATTTGGTCCCTGGAGCTCGGCGTATCACTCAACCTAGACCAGGGACTATGAATCACGATAAGTATTGCAGATACCACAGAGCTCGGGGGCATAGCACCGAGGATTGTTTTCAGTTAAAACAAGAAATCGAGAAACTGATTGCTCAGGGAAAATTGAAGGAATATATTAGAAAGGAGAACCATAACAGCCGTTATCGATCCAGGAGTCCAAGGAGGCCTACCGAACAACACCGTGAGGATCAACAACAACCGGAGGAGCAGACGAATCGGGTGATAAATATGATATCTGGTGGACCAGCTGGGGGAGATAGCAGGAATGCGAGGAAAAGGACGGCAAGGTCGATAAAGACTGGTGTCTCGACTAAGAAAGAGGTCATGTCCTTAAGACCAGCGCCCTCGATAAATCAAGTCATTAGTTTTTCTGAAGCTGACAGACCTAGTGATGTGACTTGGGATACTAATGAAGATGACCCTGATTTTTCGATGGTCTTGACCCTGAGAATTGCTAACTTCGAGGTTAGGAGGGTGTTAATCGATAATGGCAGTTCGGCAAACATAATCTCTTCTGAGGCGCTCGACAGAATGAATCTACAACATCCGCGATTGGAACGAGTATCCACCCCGCTCATTGGGTTCGGTGGATCGGAAATTGTTCCTCTAGGAACCATACTCTTGAGTACTACTATGGGCAAGAAACCTAGAGATGTTACGAAGATGGTTAAATTCCTAGTCGTGAGTACCCCGTTCGCTTATAATGCAATATTGGGAAGACCGGCTTTAAACGTATTCAAAGCGGTCGTGTCGACTTACCACCAGATGGTAAAGTTTCCCACTTTGGTGGGGGTCGGAGAAATGAGAAACGATCAATGCATGGCTTGGGAATGTTACAACACGTCCCTAAACATGAAGAAGCAGTTCGAGCCATTATTGCCCTCGAAGAGAAAGTTAGAAGAGGAAAAGGTATTCTCAGTTTCCGACCTCCCGTTGCCAGATTGTGAAAGGTTGCAGAGTAAAAAAGGAAAAGAGGTCGATATGAGCGTACAACCCCCAAATCATAAACAAGTAACGTTAATCCCTGGCTCTCCCGAGAAGTTCACCAGGATTGGGACCGAGCTAAGCCAAGGGATGGAGACCATGCTGATTGAATTCCTTAGAAACAACGCTGATGTCTTTGCTTGGAGTTCCGATGATATAGTCGGAATCGACCCGAGAGTGATCACTCATTCTTTAAATATCGATCCTAAAGCAAAGCCAGTTAGGCAAAAGAAGAGGAATCACGGTCGAGAAAAAGACAAAATCATCAATGCTGAGGTGGATAGGTTATTGGCTGCGAAACAGATTCGGGAGATAACTTTCACTGAATGGCTTTGCAATGTAGTGTTGGTATCGAAGGGAGAGAAGGTCGACAACAAATGGAGGATGTGTAATGATTTTACCGACCTGAACAAGTTGTGTCCAAGGGACCCCTATCCTTTACCACGGATCGATATGCTAGTTGACTCGACTGCAGGATTCATATTCTTTAGTATGATGGATGCTTTCCAAGGATTTTATCAAATATTTATGAATGAAAGAGATCAGGATAAAACAGCTTTTATTACCGAACGGGGAGTATACTGCTTCATTGTAATGCCGTTCGGGCTAAGGAATGCGGGAGCAACTTATCAAAGGCTCGTTAATATGATGTTCAAGGATCTTATTGGTGAGATCATGGAAGTTTATGTTGATGATATGCTAGTGAAGAGCATGACTGAGGAGGAACATATAAAGCACCTTGACAGATGTTTCGCAATCCTAAGGAAGTACAGAATGAAATTAAATCCGGCCAAGTGCACCTTCGGGGTAAGGTCGGGAAAGTTCCTCGGTTATCTGGTTCACGAGCGCGGAATCGAGGCGAATCCTGAAAAAATCCGAGCTATAGCTGAGCTACGACCGCCAACTAAATTGTCTGAAGTGCAGAGTCTAATCGGAAAAATAATATCTTTGAATAGGTTTATATCCCGATCAGCAGACAAGAGTTTGCCTTTCTTCAAGTTGTTGAGAAAATCGAAAGGCTTTGAATGGAGCGAGGAATGCAGTAAAGCTTTCGAAGAACTTAAAAGGTATTTAGTTTCCCCTCCGATGTTGGCAAAACCGGTCGAGGGGGAACCTTTGTATCTGTATATAGCGGTATCAAGTGAGGCAATAAGTTCTGTTTTGGTGAGAATTCAGGATTCCGAGCATAAACCGGTATAGTATCTGAGTAAGTTGCTTCAAGGGGCAGAAAAGAATTACCTGGAGATCGAGAAGTTCGCACTGGCTTTAGTTATTGCCGCACGAAGGCTGCGCCCTTATTTCCAAACTTACAAAATTATTGTTCTGACTAATCAACCTCTACGGCAAGTTCTATCAAAGCCAGAGACGTCCGGGAGATTGATTAAATGGGCGGTGGAGCTGGGTCAGTTCGAGATCGAGTACCAACCTCGAACTACAATCAAGGCTCAAGTCTTAGCTGATTTCGTTGCAGAATCAACAGGGTCCAGTTCGGGCGACTTGTCCATTCCCGAGGTAAATCTGGTCGAGGATGTTCAGCACAAAGTTTGGGTGATGCATGTCGACGGGTCATCAACCAGAGAAGGTGGTGGGGCCGGAATTCACTTTCAGGGTCCCGAGGGGGAGGATCTCAGTTATGCGATCACTCTAGATTTTGTAGTCACGAACAATGAAGCAGAATACGAGGCTTTGATCGCGGGTTTAGAAATGGCAGTTAAAGCAAACATAAGGTCGTTGACAGTGTTAACTGACTCGGAGCTCGTACATAGACAAGTAAAAGGGGTTTATGAAGCAAAAGAGTTTAACATGGTGAAGTATTTGAAAAGAGTGAAGGATCTGGCGACAAAGTTCGAGATATTTGATATACAAGCTATACCTCGAGAAGAGAACTGTTGGGCGGATTTGCTTTCGAAGTTTACTGGCTCGATAGATGGACGGAAGGAAAGAGTGATAACCTGGCTAATGTCCAACTCCCCAGCTATAGACTCCGACCTAGCTCTAAACTCGGAGGTAATGGAGATAGATGTTCGAGAATCTTCTTGGATGGAGCCTTTGAAAACTTATCTAAGAGATGGTACCTTGCCAGAAGACACTAATCAAGCTCGAAGGATTAAGTATCGAGCCCCAATGTACGTTTTGAACGAAGGTAGGCTTTATAAAAGATCAAGCTCAGGAGTTTTGTTGAAGTGCATTCCTGAGAGTCAGTTCGATCTAATTTTAAAGGAGGTTCACGAAGGTGAAGCGGGAAGTCATTGTGGTGCACGCGCCTTAGCCTTGAAGTGCTCGAGGACTGGATATTATTGGCCCACTATGATCTCGGATTCCATCGATTATGTCAAGAAATGCCATCATTGCCAAATCTATTCAAATCTAATTCATCAGCCCGCCGAGCAGATGCATTCGATTCCGATCTGCTGGCCCTTCGACAAGTGGGGAATCGATATTGTGGGACCTTTCCCAACTGCTAGATCGAGAAAAAATTATGTCCTGGTCGCCGTGGAATACTTCAGTAAATGGATTGAATGCATTGCCCTAACAAAAATTACTCAATTTCAGGTGATAAATTTTCTCTGGAAGAATATTGTTTGCAGGTTTGGTATACCGAGGATCCTTATTTCCGACAATGGAACTCAGTTCGCGGGAAAACGAATCTTGGAGTGGTGTGAAAGGTTTGGGATCCAGCAGAATTTCACGTCGGTCGGACATCCCCAGGCGAACGGACAAACCGAGGTCACCAACAGGGAAATTGTTCGATCACTGGAAAAACGTTTAGCCGAAGCAAAAGGCAATTGGTTAGACGAGCTTCCAGGAGTAATTTGGGCGAACAGGACTACAGTAAAGTCTGCTACTGGAGAGACCCCTTTCTCATTGGTTTATGGGTCGGAGGCTGTTATACCGGTCGAATCATTAGTTCCTTCTCCGAGGATAGAATCTTACGACCCCGATCAGAATCAGTCGTTGCGAGAGTTGGATGTCGATCACGCAGATGGAAAACGCGACCGAGCACGCATAAGAATCCAAGCCACCAAGTCTAGCATGGAAAAAGCTTATGACAAGAAAGTCAGGATAAGAACATTCAAAGTTGGGGATTTAGTCCTCAAAAAGGTGGAAGTATCTAAGCATGTCGGAAAGCTTCAGCCAAACTGGGATGGCCCTTATGTCGTGCAGGAGGTCGGAAAAAAGGGGTCCTATAAAATTGCTCACCTCAACGGTGATGTTTTGCCAAGAACTTGGAACGCAGTCAATCTGAGGAAATATTATGGAAGATAGATGTTATCATTTCTAATCTTTATTGTAATTTACAGTTTTCTCAAACTTTAACTTTCCTCAAAGGTGTAAGAACAATCAACGAAATCTTTGGTTCGAGTTCTAATTGTTTTCCAGGTACCATCACGGAGAGAGGCTAATATTATCGGCCGAGGGTGAAAGCTTTTGCTATGACCCTCCCTCGATAAAATATGATCAAATAAAAATAATCGGCCGAGGGTGAAAGCCGTTGCTATGACCCTCCCTCGATAAAATATGATCGAAAAAGAAAATCGGCCGAGGGTGAAAGCTGTTGCTATGACCCTCCCTCGATAAAAAGATGTTCAAAAAATCAAAATCGGCCGAGGGTGAAAGCTGTTGCTATGACCCTCCCTCGATAAAATATGATCAAATAAAAATAATCGGCCGAGGGTGAAAGCCGTTGCTATGACCCTCCCTCGATAAAATATGATCGAAAAAGAAAATCGGCCGAGGGTGAAAGCTGTTGCTATGACCCTCCCTCGATAAAAAGATGTTCAAAAAATCAAAATCGGCCGAGGGTGAAAGCTGTTGCTATGACCCTCCCTCGATAAAATGTGATCGAAAAAAGAAAATCGGCCGAGGGTGAAAGCCGTTGCTATGACCCTCCCTCGATAAAATATGAAAAAAAAAAAAAAAAAAAAAAAAAAAACGTGACTATCTAGTTCACTTAGTAACGGTCGATTAAATTTTGCGTCAATTCCAACTAATGCACGAAGTGTCATGATGACGCGGTTCCGCTCGAAACCCGAACAACTTTCAAAAGTTTCTGATTATCTGGGGACCACTAAAGTTGGGATCATTATTTCCTAAGTTCATTTATTCTTCAAGGGAACTTCTCAACTTTCAGATATTATTTATTTGGACGATTATCGGATAATATTTCCGGGGACAGTTTATCGATCGATAATTATTCTCATTAATTCATCATCAAATTGGCTTTTACGAGCAGAAGACTTACAATAAGACGATGGAAAGGAAAAGCAAAGTTGCAACTATATGGTTTGAAACAATAAGTTTTCATTAATATTTTCGAGCAAGATACAAAAGATCAATGAAGAGCAAATGTTACAACTTTATTGACATTCATCGAACAAATTACAAAGTTGTTACAAATGAGGTCTTACTACTACAGTACCCTATTCTATGGTCTTCGAGCTTTCGAGCATCTTTCAGTATTGTCGACCAGGAATATCGCCGAGCATCCGATGATTACACCACAATGTGTCAAAGTGATCGAGCTGTATATGTTTATCGTCTTATGATATCTGGGTTTGAAATTAGACAATATGGATTGCAGATTATTGTTTCTGATCTCCATACTTCTCCCAGCGTTCTCACTACCAGCCGAGCCCGATCACTTCCCCGAGTTGGCATACAAGGTTGAAATTCCTCATTTTTAGATCCGAAATTTCAACCTTTGGCAGGTCATCTTTTTATGATCGGGAAGCTTGACCCCAAGTAACCATTCTTCGAGGAAGAAAGGAAGAAATTCGTGAAACAAGATAACCCCAAAGAAAGTACTTGAGGTCAAACTCCCTTTTAATTTTCTGACCTGCTTTCCGCCCTCAGGTATACCCCTCGAAACCAGCAATGCTAACCCTGCCCAAAATACTCAAGCAAGGGTCAGTCACTTGTTGGTATTTCAAGGGGAGATCCCATTTTCAGGGATCGGAGACCCCCCGATATCCGAGGGTCCCCTTTTTTCCAATTCCACCCATACCAAAGGAAACTGTATTTTTAAGAGGAGATCGGAAGTAGGTTCGAAGCCGAATTTCAAAGACTTGATCGAGAAGAGGAAAAGATCCGAGCTTCGTCCTCGGATAAAACATTTTTGACAGCAAAGGGTAAAGATTTTCAACTGGGTGAATGCCATATTTATACTACAAGGATGATTTGATCGACGGTCACTATTCAATCAAACCAACGGCTCAGATTAATTCATTTATCACAGGTGACCTTTCCACTTCCCGAGATAGAGGTACTGTTTGGACAGACTTTCTTTGAAACTTAGCTGAAAAAAGAGGAATACTATGACTTGGTCAAATATGCAGTGCAGAAACTTTCCATCTTTAAATTATGCTCGGAATTCGAGCGATCACTCTTAACTCGAGTATAAATTGTTTTAACACTGAAACTGCAACTTGAATGTTCACTCTTAACTCGAGTATAAATTGTTTCTACAACTAATACCATTCGAATGATCACTCTTAACTCGAGTATAAATTATTTTGACTAAGAATGCTACTTGATTGTTTACTCTTAACTCGAGTATAAATTGTTAATACAGTAAGTCACTTTATCAGAACACAAAACATAATCGATTAGAAGGAAGAAAAAGTTTATTATTCCAACAAGGAGAACAAGTACAAAAAAAAAAAAAAAAAAAAAAAAAAAAAAAAAAAAAAAAAAAATAAAAGTACAACATTTAATCGAGCAGTCAACAGAAGAAATATCTAAACACTTTTCTCGAAGAGAAGCTTGCGGACTTCGACGTTGCGAGCCTCATACCCGGCCTCGTAACCTTTTTGATAGGACTCTTTCTCCCGCTGCTCGTTGCTTTTCTTCTCCTGCTCGACGAGTGACTTCAGCCTGTCCAACTCCTTGCTCAACTCCTCGTGAACCTGGCTCTCCTTCTCCTTCACGGCTTTCTCCGTCTCGGAGGCCAATTTCTGCTCGATGGCCCTGGCTTCTTCAAGAGACCTCGTTAGTGCAACACTTTTTTCCTCCAGCTCGAGGACAACCTTTGCACGCTGTTCGATTTCTTGCTCGACTTGCAGCCCGAGGGTGAAAAGCTGTTGTCCGACCTAAAAGGGACAAAAAGTTATGTAATAAAAAAAAAAAAGGAGGGGGAAGAGATAGGACAACACTTACTTGAAAAAGCAGATCCGTGCTCGAGCGCGCCGTTTCTTTCGCGTTTTTCCCGTCTGGCTCGGCCATGGCCTTACTTTTCACCTCTTCAAAAAAGGCGCTGAGCGTCCGAGCAACCTTAGGGACAGTGTTTTGGGGCTCGGGATTCTCACCCGTCGAGGGAGTCTTCTTATGATCGGCGGGAGGATCATTTATTTTGACCTTCTTTTTGGAAGGCTCAACCACATCCTTATTAGCCTCCGAGGTCAGAACAGTACCAGTTATCGTCCTCTTCTCCCCAGTCATTTGAATCAAGGCTGAGGTTGGAATCAGATCGCCCACGAACGATCTTTTATTTGGAGCAGACTCAGAGTCATCAGAGGTGATCTGCTTATTAGGCCTATCGACCTTCTTGTTACCCTCGGAGCTAATTTTCGACTGAGAAGGGGAGTCCGGAATCGGTATGACCGGCCCTTTCTCGAAGCCAGATAATTTCTTGGCCACAGTTTTGCCAAGGTCACCGGTTGATTCGATGACCGCCTTCGAAGGAGAATCGACCTTATGTTTGCCTCGGTCGTTCTTAGAAGTCTTTCCTGCTTCCGAGGAGGACTTAGGTTCTTTGACTTTCGACTTGGAAGGTTTTTCCTTCTTGACTTTAAGCAACAACCTCGGGTCGATCTTGGAGTTCACCAGGCCTTCCATGATCTGTATGTTTCTAATGCAGAAGAAAGCTCGATGTACTTATCGACCGAATAGCTCCGACGAAGAGTGAATTATAATTTCAGTGACAAAAATCTTAAACTACCGTCTATTTATAAGAAAAAGGAACGTTGCCTTTTTGGGAGACCAACAGTCGCGAATTTCAAGATTTTCGCGCTCATTTAAGAAGATCGATTGTTTTGATATCGACGTTCTTTCTACGAACCTTATGGCTTACAAAGACTTTTGTCTAGTTGAGCAGTGCGATAAATTAATGGTGAGAGCACTCGGAAAAACAAATAAAGCATATTCCATAGATGATCGAAACTATTACAGGGCATATAATAAACGATCCTACAATCTTACAATCTATTACAAGAAATTTAAAGGTCTGGCTGCGCCTCTTTGCCCTCACCTTCGGAGTTACCCTCGACATCGACGTCATCATCTCCAGAAGCTTCTTGATCGTCCCCATCGGAATCGTCATCAGAGGTATCCGAACGGTCCGAGCTACCTGAACTCGAGCTTGAGCTGGAAGTATCCAAGTCCATCAAGTCAGGGTTGGGCATTGGAACTCCAAATTCTTCCACAAAGGGAGCGAACTCATGTTCTTTCCAGTTGGCCGAGCTCGAGGACGCGGTTCGATAGTCTTCCCCGCTAGAGTTTTTCATGATGTCCATATGCTTTATATACTCCGTCATATTGTCGGGAATAACCTTTGCTGCGGCCAATTGCTGAACACCTTTGAAAAAGGTAGTTTGAAGGATTTCGCCGACCCTCCCTCGAGCTATGGCATCCAATGCAGGAGACTCCAAAAATTCTCTTATCGAGCTCAGGCGAGAATCTTCTTTGCCCCGCTGATAAGACAGCTCGGAATCAGCTTTAGTCTACACCCGCCTCCGATCTCATACCTCATTATTTCATGCTTATCGAACGGTACAGCCAAACCGTTGCCGCCCTCATTCTCGGAGTCAGTTTTTTCTCCATCTCCACCTTCCCCACTGTTGGCCTTGGCATTTTGTTCCGCATCACCATCGTGCTCGGAATCTTGTCGACCTGATGTACCCTCTCCAGCGTTTGACTCTATGGCATGCTCTATTTGATTGACGATTCTATTCGTCTCTTCGGAAGAGTTTTCGGTGTTTTTGAAATCATTGATGAGTTCCCCAGTGGATCCCAGGTCGGAATCTGATCCAGAGGGGATCTGGGTTTGAACGTCGGGATTCTGGGAAGTAGACATGATCAGAAGATATTTATTTGAATGCTCGAATTAAAGAAAATACTGTTTATCGATCAAAAGGCTCCGATCAGTTGCGAATTGTAAAGATGCACTTTTCTTTCTCCAAGTAAACATATATATAAAGGTTAAAAGGGTAAATTGCAAATTCAACCCCGAGTAACCGTTACGGTTAGGCTCCCACTCAGTAAATTTGAAGATTATCTTTTGCTAATAGCATTTATGGTCCTCCAAGCTTCGGAAATGAGTATTTCTCGACTCAACCGGATAAGATATGTACTCTTTTTCCCTTCGCTCGGTTTTTATCCCACTGGGTTTTTCCAAGTAAGGTTTTTAACGAGGCATATCCAACTCAAGACTGTCCGAGGCCTGTTCTCTACTATCTATTTTTCCGAACCTCAAGTATTGCAGCTCTTGGTGAATCATCGAGGTGAATCTCTCAGGTCAAAAATCTCACCTATCTTTGGAGCGATTTGGTTTTTCGAGGCTCTCCCAAGGATGACGTGCACTCTTTTTCCCTAGCTCGGATTTTTCCCACAGGGTTTTTCCGGACTAGGTTTTTAATGAGGCATGTCCGAAAACATCAAGAAATCAAAGTCTTTCGCCGTAATGCAATATTTACTTCTCCAAGCTTCTGCTTCACTTACGCTCGAGAAGTGGGGGAGTATTGATGAGGGGTATTTCGCATATGCCACTTTAGGAAATCCCTTCTGCTCGAAGTCGACCTCGAGCCCGACCAGAATGGTATTTTCCGACCAGAAGAACATGGTTTTCCGATCAAGCCTGACTGATAGCTCTCGATCAAGTACCCTCTTCTTCCCGGTCTACTCGTCTCCTCGGGATTACTGTGGGGCCGACCTACAGCTTTATACAGCTGGCCTAGAGGTGTTCTCCTACGGATGGTCTACCTAGCTCATTACTGTTCCTATAAATACGCGGCGCATTTATGACATCAGGGACGGCACAACTTCCAAGATATTCCTTCTGCTCGGACCTACTGTTCGGATTAAGTACTAGCGTGTATTCTCATTGTATTTAGTCTTTCTAGTAGTACGGCATCCCGTAATGCTCGGGTAGACCCGCTTTGTAATTTGTATTCGAACACCAACATCAATATACAGTTTTCACATGCTCGATTCATATATTGTTATACTCTACTTTCCTTATCGATCTTGAGCGAAATACGGTATAATCAGGATTGTAGCAACACCTTCTATTCACAGGCTACGAACTAGAGATAGAAGGTTGTCAATGGAGGAAGAAACACATCTAGATTCAGATATAGATCCAGCCATGGAAGACAGAGAGAGAGAGGGGGCGGCACTGTGCAAGGGGGCGGCTAGGGTGTAGGGGGCGGCCAGGGTTAATTTTCAGCTCTTTGTTTCTTGAGTGTGTGGAAGAGTTGTGAGGAGATATCTATTTATAAGAGAAGAAACCTTCTCTTTGTAGATATCTCTTCAAGATCTTTTCCTTATCTTATAAGGAAATAAGATATACACATATATCTTATTAGATCCTCCTTGTCATACAAGAAAACAAACTCTTCCTTCTTATCCTTAGCCAGAAATCGCCCCTACCTAGTCTTGCAAGACTTCTTCTGGGCTTTTAATTAAAAGGCCCATGTCTTGCAACTTAATTTAATTAACCATTAATTAAATCAGCCCAATTAATCCAATTAATTAATATCTCTCAATTGAATTAACACTTTAATTCATTTAATTGATTTAACTCCCTTAAATCAAATATTTCCTTTTATGACTGTCACTGTCCAATTGTATTGTGTGTGACCCTCTAGGTTCACCATCAATTGGCAGCAGGCCAACGAACCCTTCGTGATTTAATTTATGAGCAATTAAATGCTCCGATCAATTAAACCCTTTTAATTGACCACTCCAGAATTAATCTCCCTTATTAATTCAGGAGTACCGACACTTCATGGTCGATGTCTAGCCACAAGCCCATGAAGCCCAACTTCAGGTGAATTGATATTTGTGAACCTCACCTCTTATAACTGCCATGTACATACGGTCCTTCTATCGACTTAATTTCCCGATTCAGACCTAGGGTGTGTGAATTCATCGGCACCTCTAATTATCTCAATAACTATACTTTCTAATTCGGGATAATAATCCAGTGTGACTGCTAAATTTGGAAACCCCTTTCCAAATCCGTCACCGACCGTGGCCACGGGTTTCTTGGATCTATTATCTAAGAATCGTATAGGAAATTATCTCATCCATTACGATGAGTCGGTAGATTCCTTCTTGGTACTAACCACTCGCGTACACAACTATAGGCACCCAACTTAGGCACATTATGGTCAGGCTACGTGACCAGTACCTAAATCTAAGTACATATACCTATGCACCGAATTCGCCCTAGCACCTCAAGTCTAAGGACTAAATCGTACACTATTATAAGTCTTGAGAAACGTCCCATCACCGATATGCGTCATGCGCTTCCACAATGGGTTTCTCTGTTCGGGTCGTTCGATGCGTTCGATCCCCTATCGAACCACCTACTCATATGCACTGACATCAAATGTCTTGTTCATGAAACTCTACAAATTCACTCCATGTGAATCATGCATACTCGTACAAGTCTCGGCGATTCCTTCGATACCCCGTCTCGTTCGGAATCTATGACTTGGAACGTGTTTTAAGATCACGACCTTTAGAGACTGTTTCATGATTACACTCAATACCGAAGTGAATCGTCCCATAGTCGAATGTGATCTAAGGATTTCATCCAATCGCTTAAATGTATTCGTGAGAGATGAATATGGCCATTGTTTATTCTATACAGTAATAAATAAACGTGCGTATTATTCATAAAAATCAAAGATTGTTTATTACAGAATAGTCCTATTACAAGCTAAAGAGAATTGGCTTGCTGGGCACTATCCTATCAGGGAAGAGATTTTTCATCGTCGAGCCAGGAAAGATCGAGAAGGGGCCCCCGAAGCGAAGAGAAGGACAGGATTGTAGGGTCGACACAGAACACCCCTCACTCGTCGTTCGGGTCGAGATAAACCTGATATGAAGGATTTTATCGAGAATCAGCTTAAGGGTCACCGAGCGGCAGGTTATCCCGAGGGAGGATCAATTCTGAGTGATCGCTGCCCGAGGGGAGAGAATGAGCACGACAAAGCGATAAAAATCTTCATGGCGGGGAGATTCGCCGAGGATCAGGAGGAACTTTTGGCTCATAACGACCTTGATGTACTAGGTCGATTCGCTCGAGCACATCATACGGTACAAGCTCATTTATTGTGATAATAACTCTTTATATCTTTATACAAAATATTAACTGTTTCCTGCTATCCTTTCTCAGATTGGAGACTGCTTCCTAAGTGAGCTGAATCGTACCTCGATGTTGGAAGACGAGTCCGATCGAGTCCATACGGCCTACTAAAACTCTCTCTTCGAAGAAGCCAAACTTCGCAATCAGCTTGCCGCGGTCCAAAAAGAGTTAGAAGATTCTAAGGCCAAATATACCCCGACGGTCGAGGAGAGTTTGGTGAATGTTGTTGAGGAGAAAAGCCTGCTCGAAGATAAGGTCAAGAGGCTAGAAGAAGAACTCGCAGAGACCAAGGATGATTTAGAGTTGTCTTATCAACGTGGTAAGGAGGAGTCACGCCTAAGCTCGATAAGAGAGTTTCTGGAATCCCCCGCACTGGATGCCAATGCTCGAAAAAGGGTCGGTGAGATTCTCCACACTACCTTTTATAAAGGGGTTCGACAGTTGATCTCTGCAAAAGTCATCCCTGACAACATGGACGAGTACTTGAAGCATATGGACATTCTCAAGAACATGGACGGAAACAACTATCGAGTCTCATCCTCGAGTTCCACAGATTGGGAAACGCATGAGTTCGCCCCTTTTGTGAGAGAGTTCGGGGTTCCCATGCCTAATCCCGACATGCAGGAATTGGAAACGTCCAGTTCGAGCTCAAGCTCAGATAGCTCTGGAGACGAAGATGACCAAGACAGTTCTGGAGACGAGGATGATCAAGATACCTCTGAGGACGGGGATGACCGAGAGGCTTCTGGGGACGATAAGGTCGACGTCGAAAACGATTCTGAGGGCGAGGGCGGCGAGGAAGAACAAAACTCTTAGAAGGATTTCTTGTAATAGACGATAGGGTTTTCCTTCTTCTGTAATGTAATTCTCTCGATTATTTATAAAATCTCCTTTCTTTTGTTTGCGACTCGTGCCAAGTCCAGACGCATAAACATTGTCAGAATTTATAATACAACTCGACTAGACAATAGTCTTTGTAAGATGTAAGGTGCTCGAAAAAGAACATCGATATCGAGCTATGCAACACGAGTTAAAGTAGACTTCCTTATTAGGTAAAATATCAAGACGATCGATCTTCGCAGTACAGCACGAAAAAACTTGAAATTCGCGACTGTTGGGTCCCCAATAGGCAACGTTTCTCTTTCTTATAAATAGAAGAGAAAACTTAAGATTTGTATCGTTGAAATCATAATTTCGCACGTCGGAGTTCATAGATCGATAATATAAATCGAGCCCTTCTCTTTACTAAAAAATCCGATCATGGAGGGGTTAGTGAATTCCAAGCTTGACCCAAATCAAATGTTCAAAACCAAGAAGGAAAAAGCTCCTAAGTCCAAAGCCAGAGATTCTAAGTCCTCCACAGAGGCTGCAAAGTTTTCTAAGGCCGATCGTGGCAAGAATAAGGTCGATTCTCCTTTGAATCCAGGGCCCAACCGATCAGAGGCTCCTAAGGGTGATCTCGGCAAAATCAAGGTCAATCCTTCGCCGAACTCCGTGCCTACTCAACCCGACAAAGGCCCGGTTATACAAATTGCGGATTCCCCCTCCAGGTCGAAGAACAGATCTGAGGGGAAAGCGCGCAGGTCGTCAGTCCTAGCAAGCAAATCACATCTGGTGGCTCCGAACTTGCTTCGAACAAAAGGCCGCGCGTAGATGATCTGATTCCAACCCCAACCTTAATCCAAATGGCTGGGGAAAACAAAGCATTAGGTGGAAGCGTTTTGGCTCTGGAGGCTACTAAGAGCGTTGTAAACGAGTCTCCAAGTAAAAAGGTCAAAAAAGATGACCCTTCTGTCGATCAGAAAAAGTCTCCTCCGTCGGGTAAGAATCCCGAGATCTACAGCTCTATCTCCGACGTTACTCCCACACTTGGTGCAATTTTTGAGGAGATGAAAGGTAAGGCAGCGGCTGGAGGAGTTGCCCAGAGCAGTTGTGACATTACTCTGAGCGGTATTCAGTGGGCCGAGAAGGAGCGGTTGAGAGGGAAAAGCGCTCGAGAACTTGTGCAATCGGGTTCAGATCTGCTTACCCAAGTGAGTCTTATATATATATATATATATATATATTATAACTTCTTCGGTGATCCCATGTAGGTTGGGGAGCACCTTTTCAACCTCGGGTTACAGGTCGAGCTAGAAGCCGAGCAGCGCGCTGCGACGGTCCTCGAGTTGGAGGAAAAGAAGATCGCACTGGCGCAATCTTTTGATGAAGCTAGAGCTATCGAGCTGAAGCTGGCCTCTGAGACGGAGAAAGCTGTGAGGCAAAAAGAGAGCCAAGTCCACGAGGAGTTGAGCAAAGAGCTGGACAGGCTGAAGTCCATTGTCGAGCAGGAGAAGAAAAATGCCGAGATGCGGGAGCAAGAGGCGTATAAGAAAGGTTATGATGCGAGGTACGAGGCACGCAGTGTCGAGCTCCGCAAAATCTTATCCGAGAACAAACTGATTTAGAGATTCCGTTTCTTTTGTAATTTTACTTCTTTCTGCTCGATCAATGTTGGTGTTATTTGGAGAAGGTTTTGAAGATGACAAAAAGGCCATAATGGTTTGAAGATCAAAAGGTTAAGTCATCAACTAAGAACAGCTTAGTGAAACCTATCTCATGGTCTGGAAGCTATGTGACCGAATCAGCGAAGTGGGAGATCATATTGGTATTATCAGCCGAGTCAAGATAGATGTGTTCATTCTTGAATAAGCCGAGAAGCCATCAGCAGAGTGATCCCATCAGCAGAGTGAAGACGGTCAGTAAGCTTGTCAACGGCAACGTGCTGAAGAGTTGTGTTGGATGAAGATGAAGATGGAAGTCATAAAGTGAAGGGAGGTTTTGATGATTTCCAAAACATCAGAATCAGCTAAGTGGAAGCTTAGTACAAACATTCAAAGATATTTGACTAAGGAATACTTATTTCAGACTAGTCAAATATGGTCCAGAAGACTACTGATATGTTGCTGAAGAAAGGAATCAGACTGGTGGACTATCAGCCGACTCAAATAAGATTAGTTCAAGTTTGGAATCAGCAGAGTATACATCAGACGAGTGATTTCGATCAGCAGAGTGGAAGGGATCAAGGAGTCTGATCAACGGTAATAAATGCACTTGGAGTAATAAATGCTGAAGAGGAAGGGTACTTATGACAAATGATTGAAGAGAAACCTCGTATCAGATTGGTGCATTAAATGCGATCTGACAGCAAGTACAGCAGAGTGTACAGTGTTCAGTCGCAGGTAGCCGTTTCTGCAGAAAGGACCAGTACTCGAGGATTTGACAGCTGTCGATCTCTCAACGGGTAGATTTTCAAATCTCCAAGTATAAATAGTTCAGTTCGTGAGTTGAAGAAGAAGATACAACACATTTTGAGAGCAAAAATCTGAAGCAGAATTCTTCTAAGTCTCAAACTCAAGAACAGAACACTCATCAGCCGAGTCATTTGTTGACGAAGCAGAATAGAGAGAAAACAGAAAAGACTTATAAATCTGAGTGATTTTGTTTGTATCGTGTTGGGAGAAGTAGATATCCATCTTAGTGAGTGATATTACTTCAGAGAGTAGGAGTTTCTTTGTGATTTCCTATTGTGAACTTACGGCCATATCATTTGTTGTTTGGCGTAAGCAGCGTATACTGTAATTTGTGTGATTTAGTATAACCCAAGATCTAAGTGACTTGGAAGAGTGGACTAAAGGATTTCTATCCATATAACCACTATAAAAATCCTTTGTGTTTTTACTTGCATAAATTTCTGCATATTTGAAACAGCATACTTAAAACACTTAAAGGTTAACTGTTGGAAAAGTTTTAAAAAGAGTTTGTTAAAACTGGGGATAAAACTATTTCAAAGTAATAGAAAACTACTTGTGAAAAACACTTGATAAATCCGCTGCAAGTTAGTTATTTTTAAAACTCTGATTTTGATAAAATCAGCTAAGTAGAATCAGAAGAGTGGTCAACTCTGCTGTTCAAAGCTTTGTGCGAGATCAGCTTAGTCTACTTACAATTCTTGATCAGCTTAGTCTGCTGACAGAAAAGTTAGAAGTTTTTAAGAGGTAAATTTTAAAGAGGTCTATTCCCCCCCCCCCCCCCCCTCTAGACCTCATCTGACCACTTGGGACCAACAAGTGGTATCAGAGCAGGTGGTTCATCTGAATCATCTGGCTGATCAACGAGCTTGATCCTTAAGTGTTTTTCAAAGGTTTTCAAAAGTTTTCAAAAGAGCATCTTTTTGAAAAACAAAAACTTTTTGAAAAATGGATTGTATTAGCCTTGTTCCCCACATAGGCGGTATGAGCTTTGAGGACTGGAAAATACACATGGAAATTTTCCTTGCTGCTTACAATGACAATATGTACAGGTGCATAACAAAAGGTCCGATAAGAGTCACCAAAACAATCAAGGTTGATGGCGAAGATACGATCGTCGACAAAGATGATGACGAGATGACAGCTGAAGAAATCAAGCTGAAAAATCTAGACAAAGTTGGAATCTTCATCATGACTAAAGCCCTGGACAATGAAAGGTTTGACAAGGTCAAACACTGTAAAACATCAAAAGAGATGTGGGACAAAGTCCGTGATATGAGTGAAGGAAATGATGCCATCAAAGAACACAATCTGAGTGTTGCCATGGAGAAGTTTGAAAACTTCAAAATGAAACCTGGAGAAACCATTGACCAGATGGATTCAAGGTTTACAAAGGTGTTGAATTGGGTAAGACGTTTACAGATAAGGAGATCACTGTCAAAGTTCTAAAGGCGCTACCACCAAAGTTCAACATGAAGATTACAGCAATGGAAGAATCAAGGGATCTGGGGAAGATCTCACTTACTGAGCTGTTTTCTGCACTCAAGGCGTACGAGTATAAAATGCCAAGAATGGGAATAGAAGAGACCTCAACTTCTGGCCTCACTGCTGCACTGGTCGCTGCAGAAAGAACAAGAAGATCCGCAGGAAAAAGCAGAGAAGAGGACTCATCTGATGAGGCCCCAGTACTGAGCAAGAAGGAGTACACTGCTGACGATGTTGCTTTGTTATTGAACGGGTTCAAAAAGTTCTATAAAAGAAAAATGAAGAACAAATATAACAATGCTTTTACTTCTAAACCTACCTCTCATTCTCATGATATTAAGGATGATTATAAATCCAAAATGATGTGCTATAATTGCAGGAAATTGGGACATTTCATCAAGGACTGCCCATATCCTAAAGCGGAGAAATATACAGAGGAGGAAAAGAAACAAAGAAAAGAAAGAAGAGAGAAGAGATACCAAAAGAGCAAAGTGTTGTTGGCTGAAGCTGAAAAGATGGCAGCCATCTACTCATCCAACACAGAATCAGGCACGTCAAGTGATGACTCTGTTTTTGACGAGACACCTGCACTGCTCTGTCTCATGGCAAAGGAATCTGATGATTCTGACAATGAGGTAAATCTCTCTGAAAGTGAACTTGAGTTGTTTAACTCATTTGAGCAAATGATGAACAATAAAGCCGATGTTGTTAATGAATTTGCTAAGCTTAAGGACGAGATGATTCTGCTGAAAAAGCAAAATGCTAAGCTGAAACGCAGTGTTGAAAAACCTGAAGAATCAGCCATGTATAAGAAGCTTTCGCATGAATGTGAATCTCTGAGAGCAGAATGTGAAGTTTACAAGGGTCAAATCAAGGAACTTGAAGCTACAATATCTTTTCATAATAAGTCGTATGTTTCTAAGTCGTCTGTTGTGACAATAGATAAACCTGCTGAACAGAGTACACCCTTAGTAAAAGAAAATTTAGAACTGAACAGAGCTGAGAAATTTATATCTGCTGATAATAGAAATGTTATCCTGTATGTTCAGACTGCTAAATCTCCTTCACTGGAAATTGAGAAAAAGGAGAAGAGTCCTCCTAAGGCTAAAAAGGGTAAAAAGCCTGAAAATGAAAAACAGACTGGTAAAACCAAACAGCAGAGTAGTCCAAAGAAGTATGCTGATAAGAGTAAAACCAATCAGACTAGTAAACCTAAGTCGACTGTTAAAGAGCAAGTAAAGAGCAGACCAAAGAAGCAAAGAAATTATAACAATAATGCTTGGTATGGAAATGAGTCTTATCATGTGCAACCTGCTTATTCACCATATTATGCTGCACTTCATTATCCACCCTATTATGCTGCATACCCTGCTCATCAACCAATGCATGTTCACCCTGCTTATCATGCATCTTATCCTGCTTATGAGCCTTATCCTCATCATAATAATTATCAACATAATATGCCTGCTGATTATGATGAAAATGAAGTTGCTCATGCTCCTGCTAAAACTCTAAAGCCTAAGAAGCCTAAGACTTCAACATCTTGGGTTGTCAAAGGTGACACTAATCCACCAGGAACCTCTCAATAAAGGGTACCTAAAACATTTTATTTTGTTTTGTAGGTTAGGATTAGGAGTAGGAGTAAAGTAGTGAAGAAATGGTACTTGGACAGTGGATGTTCGAGGCACATGTGTGGAGACATACATGAACTGGCAGATGTTGTTGCTGTGAATGGTCCAAGAGTTACTTTTGGAGACAGCAAAGAAGGCAAGGTTGTTGCTGTTGGATAGCTTATCAAAGGAAACATAGAGATATCTGACGTCTCTTATGTTAGTGGCCTAAAGTACAATTTCCTGAGCATAAGTCAATTTTGTGACAAAGGATTTTCCGTAGTGTTTTCATCAGATAAGTGCTATGTTGAACAAATTGGAACAAAGAAGGTTATTTTATCTGGAAGAAGACAGGGAAACATCTATGTAGTCGACTGGAATTCTGTGGACAAGAATTCTAATGTTTGTTTGGTGGCTTCTACACCAAGTGAAATCAGTTGGCTTTGGCACAAAACAATGAATCATTTGAATTTCAAGACCATAAACAGATTGATAAAGAATGATCTGGTAGAAGGAATTCCAAAGGCAGTCATGAGCAAAGACAAGCTTTGTGACGCATGTCAGAAGGGTAAACAAGTGAAGTCATCTTTCAAAAGCAAGAAGCACCAATCTTCAACCAGAATTTTGGAGCTGTTACATATGGATTTGTTTGGCCCTATTGATCCAATCAGCAATGGTGGAAAGAAATACTGCCTAGCTGTTGTGGATGATTTTTCAAGATTTACTTGGGTGATTTTCATGAAAAAGAAAAGTGAAACCAAGGAACATCTTACTAATCTGATGGAACTGATCCAGAATGAGAAGAGTCAAAGAGTATTAAAGATCAGATCAGATAGATGGACTGAATTTACAAACTCTACTGTTGAAGAGTATTGTAACTCCAGAGGAATCAATCATGAGTACTCTGCTGCCAGAACCCCTCAACAAAATGGAGTTGCTGAAAGGAGAAACAGAACTCTAAAAGAAGCTGCCAGGACAATGATAGCTGAAGCAAAGCTGCCCCAAAGATTCTGGGCAGAAGCCACAAATACAGCATGTTATACACAGAACAGGTGTATGATCAACAAAAGTCAAAACAAGACAACTTATGAGATTTGGAACAACAGAAAGCCTAATATACATTATCTTAGGATTTTTGGTTGTAAATGTTATGTTTTGAACAATGGGAAAAATCACCTTACTGCATTTGCAGAAAAGGCTGATGAAGCTGTTTTTGTAGGTTACTCTACTGTTAGTAAAACTTATAGAGTGTTTAACAAAAGAACTTTACTTGTAGAAGAATCTATTCATGTAGTATTTGATGAACCAAGTCAATCATCTGAAAAGAATCAAAGTGCAAACCCAGAGGTATCTGCTGACTTTCAGAATTGACTGTGGAAAGAAAGGAAGAATATGTACCCATCATACTACCTGATTTAACTCAAGCTGTTAACTCAAGTGCTGTTCAAAATCAGTTTACTGATTGTCTAACAGAGGAGTTGCGAACAGCTGACAGAACAGAGACTGTTCAACAGACTACAACTGTTCAACAGACTACTACTGAAACTCCAACAGTAGTGTTGCAAGATCAATCAAGAGTACAACATCCAGATTTGCAACCTGATCTCAGATGGCTCAAAGATCACCCACCTGACTTAGTGATTGGTGATCCTTTGGATAGAGTGAGAACTAGAAGGTCAACTGCAAATGAAACAATGTTTGTAAGTTTTCTTTCACAAGTTGAGCCTAAGTTGATTGATGAAGCTCTTAGTGATTCTCACTGGATTGAAGCAATGCAAGAAGAGTTGAATCAATTTGAAAGGAATGAAGTCTGGTACTTAGTTCCCAGACCTACTTATCAAAGAGTAATTGGCACTAAGTGGGTATTCAGGAATAAAATGAATGAAGATGGTATTGTTACCAGAAACAAAGCAAGACTAGTTGCCAAGGGTTATTGCCAATAAGAAGGCACTGATTTTGATGAGACATTCGCACCAGTTGCAAGGCTTGAAGCAATCAGATTATTCTTAGCCTATGCTGCTTACAAGAACTTCACTGTCTATCAGATGGATGTGAAGTCTGCCTTTCTCAATGGAGAATTGCAAGAGGAAGTTTATGTTGAACAACCTCCTGGTTTTGAAGCTTATCAACAAGGAGACAAGGTGTATCGTCTGAAGAAAGCCCTCTATGGACTGAAACAGGCTCCAAGAGCATGGTATGATACTTTATCTGATTTTCTTTTAGTTAAAGAATTTTGTAAAGGTAAAGTAGATAAGACTTTGTTTACTATTGAATGGGATAATCATATATTGTTGGTACAAATATATGTGGACGATATTATTTTTGGTTCAACTAACAAACAGATGTGTGAAAGATTCTCTAAGCTGATGCAGAACAAGTTTGAAATGAGCATGATGGGAGAATTAAACTACTTTCTTGGATTACAAGTTAAACAGCTACCTGATGGTATTTTTATTAATCAAGCAAAGTACACCAAAGATCTGTTCAAGAAATTTGGTATGGAAACTAGCTCATCTGTTAATGTTCCAATGTCTACTGGAGTTCGTCTGGACAAAGATGAAGGTGGCAAATCAGTGGACATCACCAAATACAGAGGCATAATTGGGTCACTGTTATACTTAACAGCTAGCAGACCAGATATTATGTATTCTGTTGGAGGTTGTGCGAGATTTCAATCAGATCCTAAGGAATCTCATATCTTAGCTGCTAAAAGAATACTAAAGTATCTCAAAGGCACACAAGAATTGAGATTGTGGTACCCAAGGGAATCAGGATTTGAACTTATTGGATATTCAGATTCTGACCTTGCTGGCTGCAAAATTGATAGGAAGAGTACTACAGGTACTTGTCAATTTTTAGGCAGTCATCTGATCTCATGGATGAGTAAGAAACAGACTTCAGTATCCATATCTACTGCTGAAGCTGAATACATTGCAGCTGGAGCATGTTGTGCACAAATACTTTGGTTGAAGCATCAACTAGAAGACTATAATCTAAAGATCAGTGGAATCCCTATCTACTGTGACAATACAAGTGCAATTTCACTTACTCAGAATACTACTAGTCATTCCAGGACTAAGCATATTGAGATCAAACATCACTTCATCAGAGACCATGTTGAAAAAGGAAATGTTATTATTGAGTATGTTCATACAGACAACCAGATTGCTGACGTTTTCACCAAACCATTAAGTGATGCAAGATTTTCTGCTCTAAGAGTAGAACTGGGCTTGTTAAGTTTGGATTCATAAGCTGAGGGGGGAACCTATCAGAAGACTTGGTTCAACAGCTTACTAATCTGATATCAACAAGTTATACTTCAAGAAGACTGACTCTCAACAGACTAGTTGACTGATGAATTCTTGAATTCAGGGGGAACGTGTAAGACTAGCGGTACCCTTGTTTTAAAGATGAAATCTTCAATGACAGTAGTTGAAGTTGTTCTTAATTCTTGAAGATTTGAAGATTATTTATCTTGCTGGATTGACAAACAGCAAAGGAAGATCACTAGATATTGGCTTTCACTAGTGATATATTGTATCAGACAAGTCGTTTATCAGATAAGTATCATTTTACTCATCTGTTATTATTTATGTCATCTTATATTTAAGTGTTGTATAAAAACGTTTTATCAAAAGCACGCTTTTATAAGTAACAGACAAGTGGTGTTTCAAATTCCCGCCTGTCTGACATAATTAATAAATTTTGAATTCCGCAATTCTCGCCCGCACGATTAGAAACTGACAGATCAAATCAAACCGTCCGCGTATAACACGAAAACCGAAGTAATTCGAAATCTATAAATCCAGATCTGATCAGAAGGGTAAACCTTACGCACCCAAAATTATCTCAAGTGAAAAAGAAGTTACTGATTCATCTGTTTTCTGTCTTAAAAGTCTTTTAAATTCTCTCAAACTACTTCAATTTCATCAAAATGGCCGGAGCTGAAGGACGCTACTTGAATTACGAGAAGTTCCACGCTTCTGGAACTCCTTTAATGAAGGAAATCATGGTTAAAATCAAGGAGGCATCTCTGGTAAAGGTTTTGGAAGCTCACGAGGATTATGTATTCACTGAAGATGTTGCTGAGTTTTACGGATCTAGGAAAAATGATTTAACCAAGATGGTTTATGTGGCGACTGTCGGAGGAAAGACTATCTGTATCTCTCCTGCTGTTCTAAATGAAATTTATGACTTGAAAAATGAAGGAGGAGAGGTGTTCACTCTGGGTTCAGAAAAGGAGGAGGAATTTTGGTTTATTTGTGCGAAGGATGGAGAACCAATGACTGGAACCCTAATGAAAACTCAGTTGAAGGACGAGTTTCAGAGGTTTGCTGATATTATTGCAAAAAAATTTGAGTGTTCAACGAGCTCTTTGGATGGGTTACCTAGAAGAAGGTACCAAACAATGGTTTGTATCTACTATGGGTTACCAGTAAACTGGGCTGTTCATTATTTTTATCTTTTGGCTTTGAAGAAAAGTGGACATGTGATAATGTTGAGTCATCTGCTCTCAACTCTTAGATGCCCACTGGTAAATGGGAAGACTGTCCACAAGCTAAAGGAAGTGAAAGTGTATGAACCAGTAAAGGTTGAAGCTACTTCAAAAAGAAAGGCGAAGGGTAAGGCAGAGAAGTCTGCTGCTACCAAGAAGCCTAAAATCAGTACAAAGGCTAAGTCTGCTGATCAAACAGCAAACCCTGCTGTTGAAGCCAGATCAGTAGAGTCAGATGCTGCTGATAAGATAGTCACTGAGGTGACTAAGGAAATTGAGGAGATGAGTACTGAAACATCTCCAGAGAGAACTGAGTCTGACGAACCAGTTCCAGTAAAGGAGGTTGGACGAAGGACAAGAAGTTCAGTAAAGAGGATTGCTGAACCTCGATAAACTGAAATATTGCCCAAACCAAAAGGAAAGAGAAAGTTGACTCTGGGTGGTCAAAGAGTTACCTTCCCTACTGATCCAACTACTAAAGTTAGAGATATTCCTGCTGCTGAAAGACCAGTAGAAGCAGTAGAGAAAGCTGCAGAAGGAAAGACTGCAGAAAATCTATCTCTCAACAAGTCTGCTGTTGCTGAACAGCCGACTAATCTGACAGCAGAGGAGAATGTTCCATTCAATCATCCTGCACCAATAGCTGCTGCTCCACTGCAGATAGTGGAATCTCCTGCCGCCAGAAGAAAGAGAACTGGTAAGGCAAAGGTTAAAATAGTTACTGCTGCTGAACAGAAAAAGAAAGATGAAGCAGAAAAGAAAAAGAAAGAGCAACAGCACGCTCTTAAACTTAGGGAGCTTGAAGCTCAGACTAAAAATATGTCTGCTGCTGAGATAGCTGCTAAGGAAGCTCAGGACTTGGCTCAAGCTATAGAAGCCAGTACCAAGGATGCCCATGGTCCAAAGTACAGTGGTGGAATTTCTATTGGAGATCCGAAAAAGCCAAGGGCTGTTATGCCAACACCCAAGCTGCCAAAGAAGAAACGATCTGAACTAAAGTATGCTCTGGAAATAGTTCAGAATGATCCAGAGATATTCAAACAATTTGTGGCAGATCTTGAGAGGTATAACGACATTTTGGTCCGTCAGAGTCTCTTTGTTACAGAAAAGATAAGATACAATAGATGGAGAGAATATCGTCTGACAAAGACCAAAGAGCAAATTATACAATGGAAGGAGTTTGCTGCTGAGGAAAGATGGGTTCTACAGTTTCTGGAAACTTGGTGTCTGAGGCAAGCATTGGATTCAGATCACTTCCTGGATATGGTCCACTATCGACTAAGGAAGTTGGCCAAATCTGAAGCCAAGAAATTACAAAACTCTGTTCCTGAAATTCCAGCAGAGAATGAAGACTTAAAGAAGAGAGCTACAAAGCTGGCACTGTCCGTAACGCTGGAAATGTGGGCAAAGAAGACCAGATATCAGAAGGGTCAACCAAGCTCACTGATACCTCTGCCAAGCTTACAACAAATCGTCTTTGGACCGGCTGTTAAAACTTATGAAGATCTACCTGAACAGACAACTTCACCATTTGTACCTGCTCTTATATTTACTCATAAAACTGTTGTTGCTGATAATGGTGTTGATGTTGTTACAGAGGTAAATGAGCCAATCCAGGTCCAACAGAAGACTGCTGACAAAATCTCAACATCATCAGAGCAGTTGCCTCAACAGCAGACTACTCTGACTGATGAACCAAAGGAGTCTGAGAAAACTCCTGAGATTACTCCAGAAAGCACAGCCATTCCATCCACTTCAGCAAGCATGCAACCAACCACCTTGGAGTCCATCCAACAGTTGATTGCCAACTCTATGAAGGAAATGGAAGACAGACATAAAGAACAGTTAAAGAAATTTGAGGAAGTAGCCTTAAGTCTGTTGTCTGCTGCTGCTGAAAAAGTTCCCAAGGCTGCTGATCCTAGCCCTCTGATAGTGGAAGAAATAGCAACTATTAAAAGTGAAGTACAAACTATCAGACTAGACATGGAAACATTTGGTGCAAGGGTCAAGAACAACACAGCTGGCTGGAGGGACATAAGTGAGGTTGTTGCAAATGCAATGGTGGCTCATGAGGAGAAAGCTGAGAGCATGCTGAAAGCATTCACTACATCAGCTGATTTGATTCTGAGTTCTCAGATTCAACTATGTGATCAAGTGGATCTTACATTTAAGAAGATTGAGTCCTATAATACATTGCAGCAACTGAGAAGGGAGAATCATCTTATGGCGGTGGATAAAAACATTAGATTGATTTGTGACGCTATTAACATCACTCCAGTTCTGCCTGCAGAACCCGTCTACCCTGCTGATGATGACAAAAAGGGGGAAGATAGAGATTCTACAACGAAGAAGAAGGATGCTGATGCTAATCTATCAGCTGACGTTACTGAAAAATTGGACTCTGCTGAAAAGGATGCTGATGATGCAAATTCAAGCAGACCAGATGATGAAGTAACTGAGGCAAACAACGATGCTGATAAAGAGCCCAAAGAACAAGTAAAATCTGATAAGGAAATTGCTGCTTCCAAGGACTCAGCTGCTGAGCAGTTAGATCCATACGTCAAGTATAAGAGAATAGAGGATCTCAGAAAACGTTTTGAAATGCTTGAACAAGATCTCTCTAGTTCTGAACAAGAAGATGAAGACCCTGAAGATGAAGAAGAAGGAGAAACACTAGAAGAGAAGAAGGACTAGACTAAATTATTAGACTAGGTCACTTATAATCTTTTTGTAAATCTTTTGTTAAATTTTACTTTCTGTTATCTCTCATCTGATGAACTTGTAATCTGTAATCAATTGATACATCTATAAAAGTTCAAGTTTCCAACAAATTATTTCTATCTCAGAAATTTTTGAGGACTTAAACTTTAGCTTTAGGTACAGGTACTTAGCTGAAGTTTTGTCATCATCAAAAAGGGGGAAATTGTTGGATGAAGATGAAGATGGAAGTCATAAAGTGAAGGGAGGTTTTGATGATTTCCAAAACATCAGAATCAGCTAAGTGGAAGCTTAGTACAAACCTTCAAAGATATTTGACTAAGGAATACTTATTTCAGACTAGTCAAATATGGTCCAGAAGACTACTGATCTGTTGCTGAAGAAAGGAATCAGACTGGTGGACTATCAGCCGACTCAAATAAGATTAGTTCAAGTTTGGGATCAACCGAGTATACATCAGACGAGTGATTTCGATCAGCAGAGTGGAAGGGATCAAGGAGTCTGATCAACGGTAATAAATGCTCTTGGAGTAATAAATGCTGAAGAGGAAGGGTATTTATGACAAATGATTGAAGAGAAACCTCGTATCAGATTGGTGCATTAAATGCGATCTGACAGCAAGTACAGCGGAGTGTACAGTGTTCAATCGCAGGTAGCCATTTCTGCAGAAAGGACCAGTACTCGAGGATTTGACAGCTGTCGATCTCTCAACGAGCAGATTTTCAAATCTCCAAGTATAAATAGTTCAGTTCGTGAGTTGAAGAAGAAGATACAACACATTTTGAGAGCAAAAATCTGAAGCAAAATTCTTCTAAGTCTCAAACTCAAGAACAGAACACTCATCAGCCGAGTCATTTGTTGACGAAGCAGAATAGAGAGAAAACAGAAAAGACTTATAAATCTGAGTGATTTTGTTTGTATCGTGTTGTGAGAAGTAGATATCCATCTTAGTGAGTGATATTACTTCAGAGAGTAGGAGTTTCTTTGTGATTTCCTATTGTGAACTTACGGCCATATCATTTGTTGTTTGGCGTAAGCAGCGTATACTGTAATCTGTGTGATTTAGTATAACCCAAGATCTAAGTGACTTGGAAGAGTGGACTAAAGGATTTCTATCCATATAACCACTATAAAAATCCTTTGTGTTTTTACTTGCATAAATTTCTGCATATTTGAAACAGCATACTTAAAACACTTAAAGGTTAACTGTTGGAAAAGTTTTAAAAAGAGTTTGTTAAAACTGGGGATAAAACTATTTCAAAGTTATAGAAAACTACTTGTGAAAAACACTTGATAAATCCGCTGCAAGTTAGTTATTTTTAAAACTCTGATTTTGATAAAAATCAGCTAAGTAGAATCAGAAGAGTGGTTAACTCTGTTGTTCAAAGCTTTGTGCGAGATCAGCTTAGTCTGCTTACAATTCTTGATCAGCTTAGTCTGCTGACAGAAAAGTTAGAAGTTTTTAAGAGGTAAATTTTAAAGAGGTCTATTCCCCCCCCCCCCCCCCTCTAGACCTCATCTGACCACTTGGGACCAACAAGTTGAGTGCATTAAATGCGACTGACATAAAGTAGACATCCGTACAGCAGAGTGTACAGAGCAACAGTTGCAGGGAGCCATTCCGCGTTTGAAGGACCAGTACCCGAGGACTGTAGATTTATGCTGCATCTTCAACGGGCAGAAATTCAAATCCGAGGAGTATAAATAGAAGACAAACTGAAGATCTAAAGGGAGGCTTGCACAAATCAAGATCACATATATAGAGCAAGATCCATCAGTTGAGTCGTCTGATCACAAGCCCAGTCATTTGTTGACGAAGCTTTTCGTTGAAGAACAGAGAACTTATGTTGTCTGTCTGAGTGACTTTCAACTGAGAAAAGAAAGGAGTGTATATCCATCTTTGTGAAGTGATATAGCTTCTTAGTGTAGGTTTTCTTTGTGACCTCCTATACTGAAAATAGCGTGAGGAGTGTAGATCCATCTAAGTGAGTGATCTAGCTTCGGAGAGTAGGATTTCTGTGTGATTTCTTACTGCGAACTTGTGGCCTTTTCATTTGTTGATCGGCGCAAGCATTGTATACTGTTAACTTTGTGTTTTCTAGTATAACTCAAGATCTGTGTGACTTGGAAGAGTGGACTAAAGGATGTTCATCCATATAACCACTATAAAAATTATGTGTGTTTGATTTACTGCTTTACTTTGCATATTTTCAAAAGAACTCAAACATACGAACTGAACCAAAAGATTTTAAAAGGAGTTGTAAAAACTGGGGATAAAATCTTTTGTGTGAGAAAACTTAAAGAGGAACAGATTGGTTGAAAAACACTTGACAAATCCGCTGCCAACTAGTTTCTAAAACTCTGATATTTCATCTGAATCAGCTGAGTGAAATCAGATGAGTGGTCAACTCTGCTGCTCAAAGCTTTGTGCGCGAACAACTTAGTAGTCTTACGAATTCTAGATCAGCTTAGTCTGCTGACAGAAAAAGTTAGAGAAAGAGTTCTAAAGTTTTCAGAGGTCTATTCACCCCCCCCCCCCTCTAGACCTCATTGACCCCTTTTGGGACCAACAATCAATGTTGTACTTTTATCCTTTTCCTTTTTTTGTAATGTTATTCTTCGTCGGAATAATAACTTTCTTTCTTTTAAGTAATGTTGTTCTGTTGTCGGAAAGTCATACTTATATTGAACTTCTTTACATTCAAATTGCTTTGATACTTCTTACTCATATAAATATCTCCTCGTTGAAATAAATAATGTTCGAGCTGCAATTGACCGAAATTCCGAGCCTGTAGTGAAAACGGGAAGTTTTCTGCACCGCACCTCTGACCAAGTCATAGTATTCCCACATTTTCAACTAAGTTCCCAGGGAATTATGACCAAACAGTACCTAACCCTCGGGAAGCGGAACAGTCACCCGTGATAAATGCTGTAATCTGGGCCGTTGATTCCGTTGATTAATGACCGTCGATCTAAACTTTCTTTAATATATAAATGGCCTTTTACTCAGCTGAAGGTGACAGCCATGGAAGAATCAAGGGATTTAGAGAAGATTTCTCTTTCCGAACTGTTATCATCTCTCAAAGCATATCAGTATCAAATGCCAAAAATGGGATTAGAAGTGTCAACCAGTTCAGACCCTACTGCTGCTCTAATGGCGTCAGACAAGTCAAGAAAATCAGCAGACAAGTCAAAACAGAAGACTCTGTTGAGTTCAGAAAAAGTCTACACTGCTGACGACGTTACCCTGCTGCTGAATGATTTTGAGAAGTTCTACAAGAAGAAAATGAAATTAAAATATAAAAATGCTACTTCTTCTTCTTCTGATCATTTTCAGGTGTTTGTACCCAAAAAATCACCCTCGATTTGTCGAGGAATAATGGCTCGATAACAGGCCAATAAGCAACAATGGGCTGAAAATAACAAGGCCAATGAGACGAAAACGGGTCAGACCCACTTCGGCCCAGAAACGGGCCACAGGCCCAACATAAATTGAGCTCAATTAAATCAAGACTCGATTTTGGCCAAATAGAAATTAATTGATTAATGAATTAATTAATTTATGGCCCAAGAGGGATTAATTAATGAATGGCCCAAATGCATTTCCGGATGTGGCCCAGCCGACTTATAATGGCCCAGTAGCAAAATCAGTTAGCAAAATTAATTAATTATCAAAAGATAATTAATTAAAAGAGATAAATACAACAGAGGCCACGTAAATAGCTAAGTTGAGCTTAATACAACCACTTCCCCCAAATATCTCAAAGTTGGTTGAATAATAAAAACTGGAGGTGGATTTCAATTCAAATTCAACTGCCAATTGCTGCTGAAATTTGAACGTGGAACAAGAGAGAAGATAACCGCCATTAGTGGAGGTTGTGGAAGTAGTGGAGGTTATGCCTAAAAAAGGGGGAAGTGGAAGAAGTGGACCTTCATCAGGATAACTGTCCGTCAGGAGAATAAACCTCCATCAGGAGAACAACTGTCAGGAGAATAAACCTCCATCAGGAGAACAACTGTCAGGAGAATAAACATGGCAAATAACTGCCAAAGTAGTGGAGAACATGCCTAAAAAAGGGGGAAGTGGGAGAAGTGGACATTCATCAGGAGAACTGTCCGTCAGGGGATTATAAATATCAGGAGGATGGCACATACAGGAGGGACAACACACAACTCAATCAATCAATCAACTCAGTCTACACTGAAATCGGCTCAACGCCTCTCCGGAAGTCCAGCATCCGCTGCTTCTGTCAGTCAGTCAGCACTGCCAATTCCTTGACATCAATCGTCAATCCTCAGCAACCAGCAGGACATGGTCGCCTGAAGTCTAGCACCGCCGCTCAAAGTAAGCCGCAAAGCTGCTTCCGCCGTCAGCAAAGCTGTCTCGAGCGAAACCATTCGATATCAAGCAAAATAGCACGCTGCAACGTCATGTAAGTGCCCACGTAATTACATGGCAACCTCGTCAAGTAGCCATCTGCTTGATGAGTCCGCTGTCAAGTAGCCATCTGCTTGACAGCTATCGGTTGAGTAGCCATCTGCTCAATTGATGCCCTTTCCAGCGGCCACCCGTTGGTCAGGAGCCCGATTGGTAGCCATCTGCCAAGGTTGGGCGATCCGCTGATGGTGGTTACTCGCCGTCAGTGTTACTTTCTGTCAACAAGCTTGCACTGTTTTGCACATCAACTCATTTGGTGGGTTTTCCTGCCAATCAAGGAGTAATTTTCAAGGCTTAAACGAATCATCAACTCACTTGGCAAACATATGCCAATACAGGAGACTAATTTATCGTTTTGCATGCTTTGCAATGTTTGTAAATCGGGGAACTCACTGATTTCTTTTATAATTAATGGAAGTATTTGGTCCATATCTCCTGATTTTTGTTAAAGTATGCTTTACGTCAACGGATTTTCATTGATGCATTAGTTTGTTAAGTTTATGTCTTTAAAGTCAAGTTACATATTAAACTGATTGATTGTCAACTCATTTTCTGATTCATTGATGTATTGAGTAAGCCATCGATTGGCTATGAAACTTGGGCATTTCAGGAAGGTTATCATAAATTATTTAAGTCCTGCGGCCAGGCAGGCATGGAAAAGAACTAAGGGTAGTGTTTGCCTACTCTGCCGCAATCAATTGATTAGAAGTCAGCCTTATCAGGGCATTTTACATTGATATCAATATGTCCTTATCAGGACATTACATTATATTTTACATGGATATCGACATGTCCAATTTTATATCGTTATGTTTGCACGCACAAACATTGGCACGCCCGCACGCATTACACCTCATATCGAGCCATTTGCACATCGAGGCAATCGGTGTCAAATTTATAGCAAACAATATTTTGGCACGCCCGGTGGGACTTGATAATCTTTTTGCCAATAAGTCAATCAGTTGATGCTAAACGATTAATCTTTTGCTGTTGTTAGATGATACCACAGATAACGCGAAAGACTCGATCTAGCTTGACGAGGACACGCTCTGATCTAACGCACTCTCTGGAAAATCTATCCACTGTCCCGCTAGCTATGGAAGGGACTGACAAGATAGAGGAACTGACAACGGAGGTCCGCAACTTCACTTAGGACCTTGAGGCCAAACAGGCAGAATGGTCAAATGTCGTCAGTAAGTTCGAAAACATGCTAGGCTTGGCCACTGCAGCCAGTCAGGCCAATACAGAAGCCAGCAACATTGTGAACGCTTCCCTGATACATCTGGAATCGAAAATGTCTATGCTTGCTGAGAGCATCAATACCCTTGCCAACAGGATACAATCGCAGGCCTGGACAGGGCCGCCCAAAAGCTCTATTGACAAAGGCAAGGGACCCGCGATACATATCGGGGGAAGTGGATCGAGGGATGAAACGCCCTACAAACAGGGCAACGGACAAGCTAATGTCCCTGATAAGAAAGGAAGTAGCTCCAGAGCCAGGTGTCAGCGCCCAGACTCGGGGGGCAGGTCGGAAGAGGAACGATCAGAGGCCATGGGATATGGCCCAGAGGGACATCAGGCCATCTCATCGGCCTATGATAGAACAAATCGAGCCATGGAAGGTCAGGACGACCTGTTGACGATGAATCAGGCTCAAGAAATGTTCGTAAGGAGACAAGGGAATAGGGCATCAAGGTATAATAAGCCTCATCCATAATACATCGACCAGGTGCCATTCCCAATGAACTACAAGGCACCCAACTTCACTCTGTTTTCAGGAGAAGGGTCTCAATCTGCCACCGAGCATCTGGCTCGATTCTCTCTGGAATGTGGCAACTTAAGCAATGAGCTGAAGTTAAAGTTGTTCCCGAATGCACTTACCGGTATGGCGTTCCACTGGTACGCCAATCTGAAACCAGGATCGGTCCCTGACCGGCCATCCATGGAAAATACATTTGTGATGAACCACTATCAAGCCCCGCTCGAAGTATCTGTCATCGAGCTATCCAACATGAAGCAGTTGACGGGGCAGACAGTAGAGGAATACATGAAAACGTTCATCAGGGCCAGAGGATTTTGTGCCATACCTCTGTCAGAAAAAGAATGTATTAAGATTGTCATCCATGGCATGCATTTCGAGTTGAGGAAAATCATGATGGCCCAATATCATGAATATCTGTTTGAACTGACCGATCATGCGGTCCGATATGAATAGGGTGACATAAGGGAACAATGACTTGCTGACAGTCAATCAGGCGCTGGAAATGTTCATGAAAAGGCAGGACGTCAGGATGCCCCCGATACAACAAACCTTACCGTGAATACATTGATCAGGTACAATGTTTGCTTGATATTTTTAATTCTTCCTGCTACATAATACTGTTCAAGGATGTTGTCGGCAACTACTAGGAACAATCAACAGACTATCAATACTAGATCAGGAGACAAACAAAATCACCATCAAGGCCAAATCGGCCGCATTAGCCGATGGCCTGCAGGACATACATATCGAGTATGGCTCCGATCATCGAGAGGTATGATGTTCCACCATTATCAGGAGGTCATATCGAGTATTGCTCCGATCATCGGGAAGTGTGATGTCCCAAAATTATCAGGAGGTCACATCGAGGCCAAACGAGCCACACTAGCTGATGGCCTACAGAATATACTCTCTGATAGGAACAATGCTCCGATCATCGGGCAATCTACTACTGAAACGGGAGAGGAAGAAAAGTTCATGTCATGGCCAATGAAAACAGGCCAACCCCGAAAGAGAGTCATCAAACAGATCGATACTCCTATAATTCACATCAATTGATCGACACAACCCCTCCTTACGACTCGGGGGGCAGGTCCAAACAGAGGTTGATCAAGACTATGGCGGTACATATCTACAAGCTTTTCAATATCAAGATGTTCATCGATGTAATTCGTTAAACTGCCATCAGGCCATCCCATTGATAGGCAAAAATCAATGACACCGATATCAGAGGTCATATCAAGTCATCCTCTTGCATCAAGGACACTTGACTTGAAGAAAGACCCTGATAATGCCGCCACATAATGATCCCTGAAAATGTCACTGAAATTTATATACAGCAAATCAAGTTACTTATCAGATGTTGACATATCAGGGCCAAACTGGCCACATAAGCCGATGGTCTACATTCAGAGCGTTGGCAAATCAGCCACTGATAACATAGCCATCAGGTCAATCTACCACTTTGCATTGCACGCCACTTGATAGGCGATATCTAGGAGTAAGAAATATGAACCCTTGCTACGGCTCGGGGGGCAGGGTCGAAGGATGATCAACATAATGGCGAAATAAATTTACAGCCTGGTCAACAATAGGACACTTATCGTCCCGTTTCGCCAAAATCGCCATCGGGCCATTAGGCTGATAGGCGAAAATGATGGTTTTCTTTCACTCAACCAAAGAGCAAGAAATGGAAGCACGGCGCAATTAACTTTGTTCGCCGCCCTTTTGTATATTAAAGTTTAGGAAATGTACGAGTTTTTCCAATTTTATTTGTTTTCGTGTTTAATAGAGTAGTGGTTAACTTTTCATTCAATAAAGCATTTGATGTTCCCGATAAACAAACTTGTATTGGAGATACATAATAGATGGCTTGAAAAGGCCACAACATATTGTCAATGGCAAAAGCCATCAGGAGTCTTGATAAACAGGAAAGAAAGAAATGGTTGACGAGTCAACAATGGAAATACTATAGTAGGGGATCAACCCTTGATGTCAACCCATATCATATCAATATCGAGACACACCTCTCATCAGGATGAGGTACATCGAGCCCATAAGCATCACGGCCACTGAATCAAATCGAAGGCCTTGTTCATCAGATCAACCACTTGAAAAAATGAATTTGGTTAACTGCCAAAATTTTGGCGGACTGCCAAGTCCTTGATATATTAGGCCCACTGATATCGGCGCGCTCATATCAATAGGTGCCCTGATATCGAGGAGATCCGCACTGATCTGATATCGAGGAGATCCGCACTGATCTGATATCGAGGAGATCCGCACTGATCTGATATCGAGAAGGTCCACATTGATCTGACATCAAGAGATTCATACTGGTCCGACATCGAGAGATCGACCATCATCAAGGCCATTGTAATATGGTCTATTTTCTGCTGAAAGTTTCGGTTTCATAAAGCCGATAGTTGGTTATTAAATGAACCATTGTCGCAATTTCTCATCTTAAAGAGAGAGAAAAACTTTAATCTAAGTCTAGTTCGATTGAATTAATTTTTTAAATTAATTACATCGAATACGACTTACGGGGGGCATTGTTTGTACCCAAAAAATCACCCTCGATTTGTCGAGGAATAATGGCTCGATAACAGGCCAATAAGCAACAATGGGCTGAAAATAACAAGGCCAATGAGACGAAAACGGGTCAGACCCACTTCGGCCCAGAAACGGGCCACAGGCCCAACATAAATTGAGCTCAATTAAATCAAGACTCGATTTTGGCCAAATAGAAATTAATTGATTAATGAATTAATTAATTTATGGCCCAAGAGGGATTAATTAATGAATGGCCCAAATGCATTTCCGGATGTGGCCCAGCCGACTTATAATGGCCCAGTAGCAAAATCAGTTAGCAAAATTAATTAATTATCAAAAGATAATTAATTAAAAGAGATAAATACAACAGAGGCCACGTAAATAGCTAAGTTGAGCTTAATACAACCACTTCCCCCAAATATCTCAAAGTTGGTTGAATAATAAAAACTGGAGGTGGATTTCAATTCAAATTCAACTGCCAATTGCTGCTGAAATTTGAACGTGGAACAAGAGAGAAGATAACCGCCATTAGTGGAGGTTGTGGAAGTAGTGGAGGTTATGCCTAAAAAAGGGGGAAGTGGAAGAAGTGGACCTTCATCAGGATAACTGTCCGTCAGGAGAATAAACCTCCATCAGGAGAACAACTGTCAGGAGAATAAACCTCCATCAGGAGAACAACTGTCAGGAGAATAAACATGGCAAATAACTGCCAAAGTAGTGGAGAACATGCCTAAAAAAGGGGGAAGTGGGAGAAGTGGACATTCATCAGGAGAACTGTCCGTCAGGGGATTATAAATATCAGGAGGATGGCACATACAGGAGGGACAACACACAACTCAATCAATCAATCAACTCAGTCTACACTGAAATCGGCTCAACGCCTCTCCGGAAGTCCAGCATCCGCTGCTTCTGTCAGTCAGTCAGCACTGCCAATTCCTTGACATCAATCGTCAATCCTCAGCAACCAGCAGGACATGGTCGCCTGAAGTCTAGCACCGCCGCTCAAAGTAAGCCGCAAAGCTGCTTCCGCCGTCAGCAAAGCTGTCTCGAGCGAAACCATTCGATATCAAGCAAAATAGCACGCTGCAACGTCATGTAAGTGCCCACGTAATTACATGGCAACCTCGTCAAGTAGCCATCTGCTTGATGAGTCCGCTGTCAAGTAGCCATCTGCTTGACAGCTATCGGTTGAGTAGCCATCTGCTCAATTGATGCCCTTTCCAGCGGCCACCCGTTGGTCAGGAGCCCGATTGGTAGCCATCTGCCAAGGTTGGGCGATCCGCTGATGGTGGTTACTCGCCGTCAGTGTTACTTTCTGTCAACAAGCTTGCACTGTTTTGCACATCAACTCATTTGGTGGGTTTTCCTGCCAATCAAGGAGTAATTTTCAAGGCTTAAACGAATCATCAACTCACTTGGCAAACATATGCCAATACAGGAGACTAATTTATCGTTTTGCATGCTTTGCAATGTTTGTAAATCGGGGAACTCACTGATTTCTTTTATAATTAATGGAAGTATTTGGTCCATATCTCCTGATTTTTGTTAAAGTATGCTTTACGTCAACGGATTTTCATTGATGCATTAGTTTGTTAAGTTTATGTCTTTAAAGTCAAGTTACATATTAAACTGATTGATTGTCAACTCATTTTCTGATTCATTGATGTATTGAGTAAGCCATCGATTGGCTATGAAACTTGGGCATTTCAGGAAGGTTATCATAAATTATTTAAGTCCTGCGGCCAGGCAGGCATGGAAAAGAACTAAGGGTAGTGTTTGCCTACTCTGCCGCAATCAATTGATTAGAAGTCAGCCTTATCAGGGCATTTTACATTGATATCAATATGTCCTTATCAGGACATTACATTATATTTTACATGGATATCGACATGTCCAATTTTATATCGTTATGTTTGCACGCACAAACATTGGCACGCCCGCACGCATTACACCTCATATCGAGCCATTTGCACATCGAGGCAATCGGTGTCAAATTTATAGCAAACATCAGGAAAACAAGGATTCCTCCAAAGCAAAACTTAGAGACAACAATGAAGAAGAGTATGGACTCTTGATCAAAGATCATCCACACTTATCATAAGAGAAATTTGCTGAAAAGGAAAAGCGTGCCAAAAAGGAGCGTAAGCTAAGTAAGAGCAAATCAAAGTTAGCTGATGCAGCAAAGCTAATAAACTCCTGCACATCTTATTCAGACCGCAAGTCGTCTGATAAAGAATTTGAAGAAGTACCTGAAACCCTATGCTTAACTGTCATAGAATCTGATGATTCTGAAAATTGAGGTAACTTCTACTGATTAATGAAATGCACTATTTGAATCGTTTGAATAAATGCTGAATTAAAAATTCAAATATTGTTTGTGCATTTGCCAAGCTTAATGAAGAGATGACTCTGCTGAAAAGAGCAACTCAGACCACTAAAACTTCAGGTTGAAAAACTCAAGAATCAGCTGATTACAAAAAGCTTGAGCATGAGAATGAAACTCTAAAAGCTGAGTGTGCAATTCGATTAGATAATACAAATCAACTTGAAAGAAGAAATTGCATAATTCTCTAAAAGAAATCAGAGACTTAAAAGAAGAAGTCTACTGATGCTCAACAGGTTAGAAAACCTAGTAAGCTACCTAAGACTAATCAGACTAAACTCATCAGCCGAGTAAGCTGAAATAGACGGCTGATAGGAGTAAAATTAAAATGTCAAGTCTGCTGAATCTAAGGAGAGTTATTAAATAACTCAGGTAAGAAATTGAGGCAAAAATGAATTATCTGGCAAGAATTTGAGTCACATTATGATAATTGTTATTATGACATGCACTATGCTTATTCATATTATCATGTTGATCATGTTCACTATGCTGATTGCCATCCTCATTTCAATATGCATGCTTATCACATATTTCATGCATCTTACCTTGCTTATGAGCATTGTTTTAATCATGACCAACAAGTGGTATTATCATGATAAAACATAAGTCACTGGATCATCACATGTTAAATGTTGTACTAACCCTGCTGGACCCAATGAATAAGGGGTACCAAAAACAGTCATCTGTTTTGTAGGTGAAGCACATGTGAGATGACAAAGATGAGTTGACTGCCTTCCAAATTTCACCAAGTTCAACAAGTGGTCTCACCAACAAGCATGTACCAACAAGTGTTATCAAATAAGTGGTATCATTAAGTGGTATTTTTCAAGTGGTAGACTCTACATTTGGAGATTTCAAGGAACGCAAAATTGTTGAAAAATTGAAGATTATCAAAGGATAACAAGTGGTATTAGAGACCAACAACTGATCTCAACAAGCAGTATCACCAACAAGTGTGGTATCAGTCAACCGTGTGACAAAGAAATTGGTTCGTTGACTTTGGATTCATAAGTTGAGGGGGAACTTATCAGAAGACTAACCCAGAACAACTTACTGGAATTCAACGGCTGAGTGTCTTTGAAGAGAAACTCTCATCAGACTACTTGACACTGATTCTTGAACTTAGGGGGAACGTGTACGACTAGCGGTACTCCTGAATAAAGATGAAGTTTTCAATAAGTCAAAATGAAGCTATCAGAAGACTGCTTCTCATCAGCCGACTGGAACTCAACAGCCAAGTGATATTCAAGAATGTACTACACCAAGTGTTATCAGCAAGTGTTATCACATCAACAAGTGGTATCAGTTGACTAATCTGATTTACATTCATACAAGTAGTATCAGACTACAAGTAGCATCAGACTACAAGTGGAATCAGACCACAAATGGTATCTAGTAGTAAAAATTCTTGAAGTTGGGGGAAATTTTCTATCTGGAGTGATAAACAGCAACGAAGACTACCTCGATCAGCCTAGTACTCACCTAATTGTCTTCAGCATACTAAGTTTGCAATCCTATAAAGAGAAAAAGGGGAAGAAGAGATGCAACTAAGAGTATTGGTGTTGATGACAAAAAGGGGGAAGATGAAAGATGAAAGGATGCAACTAAGAACCCTTTAAGCAGAAGATCAGAAAAGGGAAAAGAAAGAACCAACTATTGGTATTCTTTTGAAAGTTGTATCAGATCAATAAATTTCCATCTCAAGGTATGAAGACTAAATCTGAAGACTTAGAAGACGTTCTTAGTTAAAGGTTTTGTCATCATCAAAAAGGGGGAAATTGTTGTTGTTATTTGGAGAAGGTTTTGAAGATGACAAAAAGGCCATAATGGTTTGAAGATCAAAAGGTTAAGTCATCAACTAAGAACATCTTAGTGAAACCTATCTCATGGTCTGGAAGCTATGTGACCGAATCAGCAAAGTGGGAGATCATATTGGTATTATCAGTCGAGTCAAGATAGATGTGTTCATTCTTAACTAAGCCGAGAAGCCATCAGCAGAGTGATCCCATCAGCAGAGTGAAGACGGTCAGTAAGCTTGTCAACGGCAACGTGCTGAAGAGCTGAGTGCATTAAATGCGACTGACATAAAGTAGACATCCGTACAGTAGAGTGTACAGAGCAACAGTTGCATGGAGCCGTTCCGCGTTTTAAGGACCAGTACCCGAGGACTGTACATTTCTGCTGCATCTTCAACTGGCAGAAATTCAAATCCGAGGAGTATAAATAGAAGACAAACTGAAGATCTAAAGGGAGGCTTGCACAAATCAAGATCACATCTATAGAGCAAGATCCATCAGTTGAGTCGTCTGATCACAAGCCCAGTCATTTGTTGACGAAGCTTTTCGTTGAAGAACAGAGAATTATGTTGTCTGTCTGAGTGACTTTCAACTGAGAAAAGAAAGGAGTGTATATCCATCTGTGTGAAGTGATATAGCTTCTTAGTGTAGGTTTTCTTTGTGACGTCCTATACTGAAAATAGCGTGAGGAGTGTAGATCCATCTAAGTGAGTGATCTAGCTTCGGAGAGTAGGATTTCTGTGTGATTTCTTACTGCGCAGTTGTGGCCTTTTCATTTGTTGATCGGCGCAAGCATTGTATACTGTTAACTTTGTGTTTTCTAGTATAACCCAAGATCTGTGTGACTTGGAAGAGTGGACTAAAGGATGTTCATCCATATAACCACTATAAAAATTATGTGTGTTTGATTTACTGCTTTACTTTGCTTATTTTCAAAAGAACTCAAACATACGAACTGAACCAAAAGATTTTAAAAGGAGTTGTAAAAACTGGGGATAAAATCTTTTGTGTGAGAAAACTTAAAGAGGAACAGATTGGTTGAAAAACACTTGACAAATCCGCTGCCAACTAGTTTCTAAAACTCTGATATTTCACCTGAATCAGCTGAGTGAAATCAGATGAGTGGTCAACTCTGCTGCTCAAAGCTTTGTGCGCGAACAGCTTAGTAGTCTTACGAATTCTAGATCAGCTTAGTCTGCTGACAGAAAAAGTTAGAGAAAAAGTTCTAAAGTTTTCAGAGGTCTATTCACCCCCCCCCCCTCTAGACCTCATTGACCACTTTTGGGACCAACAATCAATGTTGTACTTTTATCCTTTTCCTTTTTTCGTAATGTTATTCTTCGTCGGAATAATAACTTTCTTTATTTTAAGTAATGTTGTTTTGTGGTCGGAAAGTCATACTTATATTTAAATTCTTTACATTCAAATTGTTTTGATACTTATTACTCATATAAATATCTCCTCGTTGAAATAAATAATGCTCGAGCTGCAATTGACCGAAATTCCGAGCCTGTAGTGAAAACGGGAAGTTTTCTGCACCGCACCTCTGACCAAGTCATAGTATTCCCACATTTTCAGCTAAGTTCCAAGGGAATTATGACCAAACAGTACCTAACCCTCGGGAAGCGGAACAGTCACCCGTGATAAATGCTGTAATCTAGGCCGTTGATTCCGTTGATTAATGACCGTCGATCTAAACTTTCTTTAATATATAAAGGGCCTTTTACTCAGCTGAAAATTTTACTTTACACCGTTAAAATGTTTCATCCGAGGATTAAGCTCGGTTCCTTCCTTCTTCCTGTTCAAGCTTTCGAGATCTGGCTTCGAACATACTTCCGACCTCACAAACAAAATATATTTTTCTTTGGTATGGGTGGAATCGGAAAAAAGGGGTCCCTCGATGATCGATGGGTCTCTGATCCCCGAAAATGGGTTCTCCCCTCGAAATACCAATATGTGACCGACCCTTGCTCGGGTATTTTGGGGAGGGTTAGCATTGCGGATCTCGAGGGGTATCCCTGAGGGTGGAAAGCTGGTCAGATAATTAAAAGGAAGTTTGACCTCGAGTACCAATTTCTTTGAGATTTTCTTGAAGAATGGTAACTTTCGGTGGAGCTTTCGGATCATAAGATGATGACTTGTCGCACTAGGTTGAAATTTCGGATCTTAAAATGAGGAATTTTAAACTTAGATGCCAACTCGGGGAAGTGATCGGGCTCGGCTGGTGGCAAGAAGGCTGGGGACTGTATGGAGATAAGCAGAAAAGAAGGTATGCAATCCATATTGTCTAATTTCAAAACCAGATATCATCAGACGATAAACATATACAGCTCGATCACTTTACAAGTCTACCGGACAACCGATCTGTCACACAAATTGTGGTGCACTCATCGGATGCTCGCCTATGCTCCTGATCGACAACACTAAAGGATGTTCGAAGACCATAGAATAGGGCACAGTAGTTGTATTAGGACTTTATTTGCAATTGTACTCAATAACTCTGTAATCGGTTCGATGAATATCAATAAAGCCGTAGTTTCTTGTATTTCATTGACCCCTTGTATTCTGCTCGGAATTTATAAATAAGAGTTTTATTTTTTAACTTGAACATTTGCAATTTATCTTTCTTTTCGATCGTCCTTGTTATTATTCTTGCTTGCAACATCCAACTCGATGACGAACTGATAATCCGATGAAACTTTAAAAACCTGAACTCGAAGTTAATCCATAATTGGAATATTATCGATAGTCTAAATCATCCCGACTATTTTTTCCGATAAGTAACTGGATGAATAATAGCTTAAGTCCGAGAGATTTACTTCGAATCAGAATGAAATCTTGGAAAATAATAAACCATCTTGAGAAGGAATTCCAAAGAATATGGGGTCTTCCAAAAATCTTCATATCTCGAGCAGAGCTACTTAATTATATAATATCGAGAAGCTTTTGATTTTGTCCGACGATAAATAATTTGACCAACTTTATCATTCAAGTCTTTTTGTCCAAGCTAGGTACTCATGTTTTATTCGCGCAAGTCTTTATCGAGCTGAGGGGCATAGCAACAGCTTTCACCCTCAGTCTAGACATTTTGCCTTTTTTTTTTTTTTTTTTTTTGAGCAAGTCTTTATCGAGCTGAGGGGCATAGCAACAACTTTCACCCTCAGTCGAGACATTTTTTTATTTTTTATTTTGAGCAAGTCTTTATCGAGCTGAGGGGCATAGCAACAGCTTTCACCCTCAGTCGAGACATTTTGCTTTTTTGAGCAAGTCTTTTATCGAGCTGAGGGGCATAGCAACAACTTTCACCCTCAGTCGAGACATTTTGCTTTTTTGAGCAAGTCCTTATCGAGCTAAGTGGCATAGCAACGACTTTCACCCTCAGTCGAGACATTTTGCTTTTTTGAGCAAGTCTTTTATCGAGCTGAGGGGCATAGCAACAACTTTCACCCTCAGTCGAGATATTTCGCTTTTTTGAGCAAGTCTTTTATCGAGCTGAGGGGCATAGCAACGGCTTTCACCCTCAGTCGAGACATTCTGCTTATTTGAGCAAGTCTTTATCGAGCTAAGGGGCATAGCAACGGCTTTCACCCTCAGTCGAGACATTCTGCTTATTTGAGCAAGTCTTTATCGAGCTGAGGGCCATAGCAACGGCTTTCACCCTCAGTCGAGACATTCTGCTTATTTGAGCAAGTCTTTATCGAGCTGAGGGGTATAGCAACGGCTTTCACCCTCAGTCGAGACATTCTGCTTATTCGAGCAAGTCTTTATCGAGCTGAGGGGCATAGCAACGACTTTCACCCCCAGTCGAGACATTCTGTTTTCTTCTTCTCCTTCTTTTTTTTTTTTTTTACACGAGCGTCTTTAACCGAGCTGAGGGGCATAGCAACAGCTTTCACCCTCAGTCGAGACATTTTTGCTCTTTCTTCATCATGGTACTCGGAATACAGTTGGAACTTAAAAGAGAACTTCATTGATTGTGCTTACACTTGAAAAAAAATAGAGTTGCAAAAACAGGAAATTACAAGAAAAAGAAAATGATTACAAGTATCTTCCATAGTATTTCCTCAAGTTAACCGCATTCCAGGTCCTCGGCCAAGTTTCACCGTTAAGGTGAGCAATCTTGTAGGATCCTTTCTTTCCGACCTCCTGCACGACGTAAGGGTCATCCCAGTTCGGTTGAAGCTTTCCGACGTGCTTTGATATCTCCACTTTTTGAGGACCAAATCCCCAACTTTGAATGTTCTTATTCTGACTTTCATGTCATAAGCTCTTTCCATGCTGGACTTTGTAGCTTGAATCTTTACGCACGTACGCTCACGCTTGCCATCCGCATGATCGACGTCCAATTCCCGCAATGACTGGTTCTGATCTGGATCATAAGATTCAACCCTTGGTGATGGCACCAACGCCTCGATCGGTATAGCAGCCTCCGAACCGTACACCAATGAGAAAGGAGTTTCTCCAGTAGCAGATTTTACTGAGGTTCTATTCGCCCAAATGACTCCAAGAAGCTCGTCCAACCACTTTCCCTTTGCCTCGGCCAAACGCTTTTCCAGTGATCGGACAATTTCTCTGTTGGTGACTTCGGTCTGCCCGTTCGCTTGGGGATGTCCGACCGAGGTGAAATTCTGCTGGATTCCAAATTTTTTGCACCACTCCAGAATCTGCTTTCCCTCAAACTGAGTTCCGTTGTCGGAGATCAAGACCCTCGGTATCCCGAACCTGCAAACAATATACTTCCAGAGAAAATTTATAACCTGAAACTGAGTAATCTTGGTTAGTGCGATGCATTCCACCCATTTACTGAAGTATTCAACAGCAACCAAGACATAGTTTTTCTTCGATCTAGCGGTTGGGAAAGGTCCCACGATATCGATCCCCCATTTATCGAAAGGCCAGCAGATCGGAATAAAGTGCAGCTGTTCGGCAGGTTGATGAATCAAATTTGAATAAATTTGGCAATGATGGCATTTCTTGACATAATCGATGGAATCCGAAATCAAAGTAGGCCAATAATAGCCAGTCCTCGAGCACTTCAAAGCTAATGCTCTTGCACCGCAATGGCTTCCAGCCTCACCTTCGTGAATTTCCTTTAGGATAAGGTCAAATTGACTCTCAAGAACGCACTTCAACAAAATTCCCGAGCTAGATCTGTTATAAAGCTGGTCCTCGACCAAAACATACATTGGAGCTCGATATTTAATTCATCGGGCTTCGTTCGCTTCCTCTGGCAAGATACCATTCCTTAGATAGGTTTTCAAAGGTTCCATCCAGGAAGGCCCTTGAGTATCTATCTCCATGATTTCCGAGCTCGGGGATATGTTCAAATCTATAGCTGGAGTGTTGGACATCAACCAAGTTATTACTTTCTCCTTTCGTCCATCCATCGACCCTATAAACTTTGACAGCAAATCCGCCCAAGAGTTTTCTTCTCGAGGGATAGCTTGGATATCGAACTTATCCAGCCTTGCCACTAGATCCTTCACCCTTTTTAGATACTTTACCATGTTGTACTCTTTTGCTTCATAGACCCCTTTCACTTGCCTATGTATCAGCTCGGAGTCGGTCAACACGGTAAGAGACTTTATACTCGTTTTAATTGCCATTTCTAATCCAGCGATTAGAGCCTCATACTCTGCCTCATTGTTCGTTACCATAAAATCCAAAGTGATTGCATAACTAAGGTCCTCCCCCTCGGGGCCCTGAAAGTGAATTCCGGCCCCTCCACCTTCTCTAGTCGATGAACCATCGACATGCATCACCCAAACTTTCTCTTGAACATCTGCAACCAAATTAACCTCGGGAACTGATTGTCTTTCTGAATTGGCTCCCGCTGATTCTGCAATGAAATCGGCAAGGACCTGGGCCTTAATCACCGTTCGAGGTTGGTACTCGATTTCGAACTGTCCAAGTTCTACTGCCCATTTAATCAATCTTCCGGACGTTTCTGGTTTTGACAGAACCTGCCTTAGAGGCTGGTTTGTCAAAACAATAATCTTATAGGTCTGAAAATAAGGCCTCAATTTCCGCGCGGCAATCACCAGAGCCAGTGCGAATCTCTCGATCTCCAGATAATTCTTCTCTGCACCTTGAAGCAACTTACTCAGATAATACACCGGCTTGTGATCAGAACTCTGAAGTCTCACCAAAATCGAGCTTATGGCATCCGCTGATACTGCTATGTATAAGTACAAAGGCTCCCCCTCGACCGGTTTTGCTAACATCGGTGGGGAGAATAAGTACTTCTTAAGCTCTTCAAACGCTTTATCGCACTCCTCATTCCAATCGAAGCTTTTCGATTTTCTCAGCAATTTGAAGAAAGGCAAACTTTTGTCCGCCGAGCGGGATATAATCTGTTCAATGCTATTGTTTTTCCGATCAAACTCTGCACTTCGGAGATCCTCGTTGGCGGTTTAAGTTCAGCAATAGCTCTGATTTTCTCTGGGTTTGCCTCGATACCACGCTCATGGACCAAGTAGCCGAGAAATTTTCCCTATCTCACCCCGAAAGTGCATTTTGTTGGACTTAGTTTCATTCTGTATTTTCTCAAAATCGCAAAGCATTTGTCGAGGTGCTTTATATGGTCTTCCTCGGTCATGCTCTTCACGAGCATATCATCGACATAAACTTCCATGATTTCACCAATTAAATCCTTGAACATCATGTTCACGAGCCTTTGATAAGTTGCTCCAGCATTCCGCAATCCAAAAGGCATCACTATGAAGCAATACACTCCGCGCTCGGTAATGAAAGCGGTTTTGTCTTGATCCCTTTCATTCATAAAAATCTGATAAAATCCTTGGAAGGCATCCATCATGCTAAAGAAGATGAAACCAGCGGTCGAATCGACCAGCATATCGATCCGCGGCAAGGGATAGGGATCTCTCGGACACAACTTGTTCAAGTCCGTAAAGTCGTTGCACATTCTCCACTTGTTGTCCATTTTTTCTCCCTTCGATACCAAAACAACATTGCAGAGCCATTCAGTAAATGTTATTTCCTTGATCTGCCCAGCGGCTAATAATCTGTCGACCTCAGCATTGATGATTTTATCCTTTTCCCGACCGTGATTTCTCTTCTTTTGCCTAACTGGCTTTGCTTTAGGATCAATATTCAGTGAATATGTAATTACCCGTGGGTCGATCCCCACGATGTCGTCGGAGCTCCATGCAAAGACATCGGCATTGTTTCTTAAGAACTCGATCAGCATAGTTTCCATCCCTTGACTCAGCTCAGTCCCTATCCTGGTGAACTTCTCGGGTGAACCTGGAACTAACGTCAACTGTTTATGATTTGGGGGTTGAACGCTCATATCGATCTCTTTTCCTTTTTTGCTCTGCAATTTTTCACAATCTGGTATTGGGAGGTCGGATACCGAGAAAACCTTTTCATCCTCTAACTTCCTCTTCGAGGGCAAAATAGGCTCAAACTGCTTCTTTATGTTTAGGGACGTATTGTAACACTCCCATGCCATGCACTGATCGTTTCTCATTTCTCCGACCCCCGCCAATGTGGGAAACTTGACCTTCTGATGGTAAGTTGACACGACTGCTTTGACAATGTTAAAAGCCGGTCTTCCCAAAATAGCATTATAAGCAAAAGGGGTACTCACAACCAAGAACTTGACCATCTTCTTCACATCTTTAGGTTTCTTGCCCATAGTGGTACTCAGGTTGATGGTTCTGAGAGGAACGATTTCCGAGCCACCGAAGCCAATAAGCGGGGTAGATACCCGATCCAGACGTGGGTGCTGTAAATTCATTCGACCGAGAGCTTCAGAGGAGATAATTGATAGGATAGTGCCCTGCAAGCCATCTCAATAGCTTGTAATAGGACTATTTTATCTTGTATGAATCTTTGATTTATTAATTAATACGCAAAGTTTATTTATTTGATAAGATAAACTAATGGCCAACTTCATCTTTCGCGAACACATTTAAGCGATTGGTTGAAACCCTGAGATCACTCATGACTATGGGACGATTCACTTCAGTATTGAGTGCAATCATGAAACAGTCTCTAAGGTCGTGATCTCAAAAGTGTTCCAAGTCATAGATTCCTGTCGAGACGGGGTATCGAAGGAATCGTCAAGACTTGTAGGATTATGCATGATTCACATGGAGTGAATTTGTGGAGTTTCATGAACAAGACATTTGATGTCAGTGCATATGACTAGGTGGTTCGATAGGGGATCGAACGCATCGAACGACCCGAACAGAGAAACCCATTGTGGAAGTGCGTAAAGCATATCAGTGATGGGATGTTTCTTAGGACTTATAACACTGTACGATTTAGTCCTTAGACTTGAGATGCTAGGGCGAATTCGGCATACGGGTGTGCGTATTTTGATTTAGGAGCCGGTCACGTAGCCTGACCATTGTGCGCCTACTTTGGGTACGTATAGTCATATGTGCGGATGGTTAGCATCAAGATGGGATCTACCGACTCATTGTAATGAATGAGGGAATTTCCTGTACATTCTTAGATAATACATTCCGAGAAATCCATGGACATGGTCAGTGACGGATTTGGAAAGGGGTTTCCAAATTTAGCAGTCACACTGGAATTATTATCCAGAATTAGAAAGTACAGAATCGAGATAATTAGTGGTGCTGACTAATTCACACACCCTAGGTCTCGATCGGGAAATTAGTCGTTAGAGGGACCGTATGTACATGGTACTTATAAGAGGTGAGGTTCACTAATATCAATTCACCTGAAGTTGGGCCTCATGGGCTTGTGGCTAGACATCGACCATGAGGTGTGGGTACTCCTGAATTAATGGGAGATTAATTCTGGAGTGGTCAATTAAAGGAGTTTATTGATCGGAGCAATTAATTGAATATTAATTGCTCGTTAATTAAATCACGAAAGTCGTGGGCCTACGGCCAATTGATGGTGAACCTAGAGGGTCACACACAATACAGTTGGACAGTGACAGTCAATTAAGGAAATGTTTGATTTAAAGAGTTAAATCAAATAAAAGAATTAAAGAGTTAATTCTGAGAGAGAAATAATTAATTAGATAGTCTAATTAATTAAATATTAATTAAAGAGTTAATTAAAGTGGGAGATAATTAATTAGATTAATTGGGTTAATTTAATTAAAGGGTTTAATTAAATTAATGCAAGACATGGGCCAATTTAATTAATGGCCCAATAGCTAGTCTTGCACACAAAGGGGCTTTGGAGGTGGCTATATAAAGGAGTCTAAGTTGAGACTCAAACCCTAAGCTAAAACCTAGCCCTAGCCGCCCCCCCTCACTTGGCCGCCCCCTCTCTCCCTCTTGCTCTCTCTTTCACTTAGATCTAGATCTGGATCTAGATCTGCCATTGACAATCCTTCTCTTCCATTTCTAAGCCTAAGAATTGAAGGAGTCATTCAATCCATCTGGTGTGGACTAATCTCTGGAGGCACAACACTTGGGGTGCTCAAGTGAACGAAAAAGAGAAGACCGGAGAAACCACCACCTTGCCTGTTGATTATACTGTATTTCGTTCAAGTTCAATAAGGAAAGTAGAGTATAACAATATATGAATCGAGCGTGTGAAAACTGTATATTGATATTGGTGTTCGAATACAAATTACAAAGCGGGTCTACCCGAGCATTACGGGATGCCGTACTACTAGAAAGACTAAATACAATGAGAATACGAGCTAGTTCCTAATCCGAACAGTAGGTCCGAGCAGAAGGAATATCTTGGAAGTCGTGTCCCCTGATGTCATAAATGCGCCGCGTATTTATAGGAACAGTAATGAGCTAGGTAGACCATCTGTAGGAGAACACCTCTCGGCCAGCTGTATAAAGCTGTAGGTCGCCCCCACAGTAATCCCGAGGAGACGAGTAGATCGGGAAGAAGTTCGGGGTACTTGATCGAGAGCTATCAGTCAGGCTTGATCGGAAAACCATGTTCTTCTGGTCGGAGAATACCATTCTGGTCGGGATCGAGGTCGACCTCGAGCAGAAGGTATTTCCTAAAGTGGCATATGCGAAATACCCCTCATCAATACTCCCCCACTTCTCGAGCGTAATTGAAGCAGAAGCTCGGAGAAGTAAACATTGCATTACGGCGAAAGACTTTGATCTCTTGATGTTTTCGGACATGCCTCATTAAAAACCTAGTCCGGAAAAACCCAGTGGGAAAAATCCGAGCTAGGGAAAAAGAGTGCACATCATCCTTGGGAGAGCCTCGAAAAACCGAATCGCTCCAAAGATAGAAGGGTGAGGTTTTTGACCTGAGAGATTCACCTCGATGATTCACCAAGAGCTGCAATACTTGAAGTTCGGAAAAATAGATAGTAGAGAACAGGCCTCGGACAGTCTTGAGTTGGATATGCCTCGTTAAAAACCTTACCCGGAAAAACCCAGTGGGATAAAAACCGAGCGAAGGGAAAAAGAGTACATATTTTATCCTGTTGAGTCGAGAAATACTCATTTCCGAAGCTTGGAGGACCATAAATGCTATTAGCAAAAGATAATCTTTAAATTTACTGAGTGGGAGCCTAACCGTCGCGGTTACTCGGGGTTGAATTTGCAATTTACCCTTTTAACCTTTATATATATGTTTACTTGGAGAAAGAAAAGTGCATCTTTACAATTCGCAACTGATCGGAGCCTTTTGATCGATAAACAGTATTTTTCTTTAATTCGAGCATTCCAAAATATCTTCTAATCATGTCTACTTCCCAGAATCCCAACGTTCAAACCAACATCCCCTCTGGATCAGATTCCGACCTGGGATCCACTGGGGAACTCATCAATGACTTCAAAACCACTGAAAATTCTTCCGAAGAGACGAATAGAATCGTCAATCAAATAGAGCATGCCATAGAGTCGAACGCTGGAGAGGGTACATCAGGTCGACAAAATTCCGAGCACGATGGTGATGCGGAACAAAATGCCAAGGCCAACAGTGAGGAAGGTGGAGATGGAGAAAAAACTGATTCCGAGAATGAGGGCGGCAACGGCTTGGCCGTACCGTTCGATAGGCATGAGATAATGAGGTATGAGATCGGAGGCGGGTGTAGTGTGCGAATCCTCGACTTGGCCGGTGTCTCGAAAAAATCCAAAGCCACAGGTCGGGCTCAAAAGACCGAGAAACGGGTCGACGACATCTCAAGTTCGTACGATCCGAAAGAGCACGAAGCGAACCTCAAAGCTACAATAGGCAAATTCCTTCCCGAGGGTTACTCGCTAATAATCCCGACCCCCTCTCAAAGAGTGAATAAGCCCCCCGCAGGATGTCAAGCTTTCTATGCTCGACAATTCGACTATGGGTTGCGTATTCCTTTTGCTCCCTTACTCGTGCAGGTTTTAGATGCATTTAGCCTGGCACCCGCACAGATTCTTTCCAATTCGATCGGGTATCTGATAGCTTTCAGCGTTTTGATGAAGGCCAAGAATCAAGTTGCTAACTTCCGACGCTTCTGGCAATTCTTCAAGATCAGTACCTCCTCCGCCTCGAACGTTGGGTTCGTGTATTTCTCCCAGCGTTCGAATCATTCGGTCTTATCGACCATCACTTCCAGCAATTCTCTTGACTGGAAGAAACAGTTCTTCTTCATTAAAGGTCCTGAAGAACCAGCTTCTGAGGGAAGCTCGGAGATGGTCCCACACAGATGGCCAGGTGAGCGAGAATGGGTGTTCGGAAAACGGGAACTATTAGGTCAGCTTCAGAAGGTCATTCCGGACGCCGTTGTCAAAGAAATGTGTTCGGATTTGTACCAGTCGGCTTTCCTCATTCTGGAACCCGTACTTCGGAAAGCAGAACTCAGCCGAGCTACCTTTCCACTAGCAGTCGCCGATGATCCTCGAACATTGAGTAAGGAAAAACAGTTTTTTCCGAGTGGCTTATATAGTGAGTTTTTCAGCTGATTTCATTACTTACATTTCATCTCTTTATTTCTTCAGGAACAATGGTGGAGCAATACCGAGCTTCTATAGTCGGTAAAACTGTAGCATCTACCTCGAGGAAAACCCCCGGTCAACCTAGGAGGCAAACTAGACCGGAGCCCAGAACTGCCGTCCCTCCTCGGGGAAGCTCGGCCCAAACTGACCAGGTCAGAAACGAAGAGGAGCCCGAGAATGCTGAGCCGATACGAATGGTACGACCTCCTCATCAAGCTGGTCCTTCTTCTTCTTCTGGTTTAGGATATAGCATGTTTACCATGAAGAAGCTTAGAGGGACAGAGATCTATAATCGGAGAGCTCGGGAAGATCTCGAGGGAGCCCCCGAGGCCAAAAGGAGGACCGGACTGTGGGGTCGACACCGAACACCTCTTTCTTCCCGTCCTGGTCGAAGTAGGCCTGACATGGTGGATTTCATCGAAGATCAACTTAGGGGTTCCCGAGCAGCGGGTTATCCCGAGAGGGGATCAATTCGAAGCGATCGCACCCCGAACGGCGAGAATGAACATGACAAGGCGATCAAGATTTTCATGGCGGGGAGATTTGCCGAGGACCAAGAGGAGCTTCTTGGCCATTCCGATCACGACGTACTGGGCCAATTCTCCAAAGCATATCACACGGTAAATTCCTTTACATTTGTTGCAACTGTTTTAAGTCTTGGAATAAAGTACTAACCACCCTGCTCTTGCAGATCGGGGACTGCTTCCTCACAGAGGTGAATCGTGTGTCGATGTTGGAAGAGGAGTCCGATCGAGTCCATATTGCTTATATGGACTTGCTCAAGGAGGAATCCCAACTGCGTAATCAATTTTCCTCTGTCCAAGCAGAATTGGAGTCCATGAAAGCCAAGTATACCCCTGCCGTCGAGGAAAACTTGGTGAAGGTCGTGGAAGAGAAAAGCTTGCTCGAGGAGAAAGTTAGGAAACTTGAAGAGGAGCTTGCGCAGACTAAGGCTGATTCCGAGCTGTCTTATCAGCGGGGCAAAGAAGATTCTCGCCTAAGCTCGATAAGAGAATCTTTGGAGTCTCCTGCATTGGATGCCATAGCTCGAGGGAGGGTCGGCGAAATCCTTCAAACTACCTTTTTCAAAGGTGTTCAACAATTGGCCGCAGCAAAGGTTATTCCCGACAATATGACGGAGTATATAAAGCATATGGACATCATGAAAAACTCTAGCGGGGAAGACTATCGAACCGCTTCCTCGAGCTCGGCCAACTGGGAAGAACATGAGTTCGCTCCCTTTGTGGAAGAATTTGGAGTCCCAATGCCCAACCCTGACTTGATGGACTTGGATACCTCCAGCGCAAGCTCGAGTTCAGATAGCTCAGACCGTTCGGATTCCTCCGATGACGATTCCGATGGGGACGATCAAGAAGCTTCTGGAGATGATGACGTCGATGTCGAGGGTAACTCCGAAGGCGAGGGCAAAGAGGCGCAGCCAAACCTTTAAATTTCTTGTAATAGATTGTAAGATTGTAGGATCGTTTATCATATGCCCTGTAATTGTTTCGATCATCTATAAAATATGCTTTATCTGTTTTTCCGAGTGCTCTCACCATTAATTTATCATACTGCTCAACTAGACAAAAGTCTTTGTGAGCCATAAGGTTCATGGAAAGAACGTCGATATCAAAACAATCGATCTTCTTAAATGAGCACGAAAATCTTGAAATTCGCGACTGTTGGGCTCCCAAAAAGGCAACGTTCCTTTTTCTTATAAATAGACGGTAGTTTAAGATTTTTGTCACTGAAATTATAATTCACTCTTCGTCGGAGCTATTCGGTCGATAAGTAAATCGAGCTCTCTTCTGCATTAGAAACATACAGATCATGGAAGGCCTGGTGAACTCCAAGATCGACCCGAGGTTGTTGCTTAAAGTCAAGAAAGAAAAACCTTCCAAGTCGAAAGTCAAAGAACCGAAGTCCTCCTCGGAAGCAGGAAAGACTTCTAAGAATGACCGAGGCAAGCATAAGGTCGATTCTCCTTCGAAGGCGGTCATTGAATCAATCGGTGACCTTGGCAAAACTGTGGCCAAGAAATTATCTGGCTTCGAGAAAGGGCCGGTCATACCAATTCCGGACTCCCCTTCTCAGTCGAAAATTAGCTCCGAGGGTAACAAGAAGGTCGATAGGCCTAATAAGCAAATCACCTCTGATGACTCTGAGTCTGCTCCAAATAAAAGATCGTTCGTGGACAATCTGATTCCAACCTCAGCCTTGATCCAAATGACTGGGGAGAAGAGGACAATAACTGATAGTGTTCTGACCTCGGAGGCTAATAAGGATGTGGTTGAGCCTTCCAAAAAGAAGGTCAAAATAAATGACCCTCCCGTTGATCAGAAGAAGACTCCCTCGTCGGGTGGGAATCCCGAGCCCCAAAACACTGTCCCTAAGGTTGCTCGGACGCTTAGCGCCTTTTTTGAAGAGGTGAAAAGTAAGGCCATGGCCGAGCCAGACGGGAAAAACGCGAATGAAACGGCGCGATCGAGCACGGATCTGCTTTTTCAAGTAAGTGTTGTCCTATCTCTTCCCCCCCCCTCTTTTTTTTTTTACTAAATAACTTTTTGTCCCTTTAAGGTCGGACAACAGTTATTTACCCTTGGGCTGCAAGTCGAGCAAGAAATCGAACAGCGTGCAAAGGTTATCCTCGAGCTGGAGGAAAAGAAGGTTGCACTAACAAAGTCCCTTGAAGAAACCAGAGCCATCGAACAGAAATTGGCCTCCGAGACGGAGAAAGCTGTGAAGGAGAAGGAGAGCCAGGTTCACGAGGAGTTGAGCAAGGAGTTGGACAGGCTGAAGACACTCGTCGAGCAGGAGAAGAAAAGCAACGAGCAGCGGGAGAAAGAGGCCTATCAAAAAGGTTAGGAGGCCGGGTATGAGGCCCGCAACGTCGAAGTCCGCAAGCTTCTCTTCGAGAAAAGTGTTTAGAGATTTCTTCTGTTGACTGCTCGATTAAATGTTGTACTTTTAGTTTTTTCCTTTTGTACTTGTTCTTCTCGTTGGAATAATAAACTTTTTCTTCCTTCTAATCGATTATGTTTTGTGTTCTGACAAGGTGATTTACTGTATAAACAATTTATACTCGAGTTAAGAGTAGGCAATCAAGCAGCATTTTCAGTGTTAAAACAATTTATACTCGAGTTAAGAGTGATCGCTCGAATTCCGAGCATAATTTAAAGATGGAAAGTTCCTGTAGTGCATATTTGACCAAGTCATAGTATTCCTCTTTTTTCAGCTAAGTTTCAAAGAAAGTCTGTCCAAACAGTACCTCTATCTCGGGAAGTGGAAAGGTCACCTGTGATAAATGAATTAATCTGAGCCGTTGGTTTGATTGAATAGTGACCGTCGATCAAATTATCCTTTTAGTATAAATATGGCATTCACCCAGTTGAAAATCTTTACCCTTTGCTGTCAAAAATGTTTTATCCGAGGACGAAGCTCGGATCTTTTCCTCTTCCCGAACAAGCCTTTGAAATTCGGCTTCGAACCTACTTCCGATCTCCTCTTAAAAATACAGTTTCTTTTGGTATGGGTGGAATTGGAAAAAAGGGGACCCTCGGATATCGGGGGGTCTCCGATCCCTGAAAATGGGATCTCCCCTTGAAATACCAACAAGTGACTGACCCTTGCTTGAGTATTTTGGGCAGGGTTAGCATTGCTGGTTTCGAGGGGTATACCTGAGGGCGGAAAGCAGGTCAGAAAATTAAAAGGGAGTTTGACCTCAAGTACTTTCTTTGGGGTTATCTTGTTTCACGAATTTCTTCCTTTCTTCCTCGAAGAATGGTCACTTCGGGTCAAGCTTCCCGATCATAAAAAGATGACTTGCCAAAGGTTGAAATTTCGGATCTAAAAATGAGGAATTTCAACCTTGTACGCCAACTCAGGGAAGTGATCGGGCTCGGCTGGTAGCGAGAACGCTGGGAGAAGTATGGAGATCAGAAACAATAATCTGCAATCCATATTGTCTAATTTCAAACCCAGATATCATAAGACGATAAACATATACAGCTCGATCACTTTGCCCCAAATTGTGGTGCAATTATCGGATGTTCGGCGGTATTCCTGATCGGCAATACTGAAAGATACTCGAAGACTCAAAGACCATAGAATAGGGTAAAGTAGTTGTAGTAGGACTTCATTTGTACACTCAACAACTTTGTAATTTGTTCGATGAATGTCAATAAAGCTGTAACATTTGCCTTTCATTGATCTTTGTATCTTGCTCGAAAATATTAATGAGAACTCATTGTTTCAAACCATATAGTTGCCACTTTATTTTTTCTTTCTATCGTCTTATTGCAAGTCTTCTGCTCGTAAAAGCCAATTTGATGATGAATTAATGAGAATATTTATCGATCGATAAACTGTCCTCGGAAATATTATCCGATAATCGTCCAAATAAATAATATCTGAAAGTTGAGAAGTTCCCTTGAAGAATAATTGAACTTAGGAAATAATGATCCCAACTTTAGTGGT